>PNEQ01051911.1:0-19147 GCA_003012365.1 Medauroidea extradentata
CAACAAGCACTATAGACCATACTGAATATTAACAGGAATTTCTTATTTATCGCATTGAAAATTAAATACGATAGCTATTGATAACATATAAACGAAAATATATACTTAGAAACCAATTTTTGTCAGCTGTAGAAACGTATTTTACTCGGAAACTATCGTAGGTTTGCCATTTAGATACACGGCAATTTAAACTTCGCGCTGAGTTTTGCACACTGAGCCGCCTAGGTAGCGGTAGTGTCGATGTCGCCAGCATCGCCAATGTTAAAGTATAGGCCGTGTCCGGTATTATCCTCTACTGTATTTGACAATAGTTCCTTCTCTATCTCCCCTTCGAACTACAAGATGTCTCAGCAGATAAGTCTTCAAGCACTTATCTTTATCTGCCGCCATCCTAAATCAGGAAGCTCCAGGGAAAGAGCTTAGGGTAGGGACTCAACCTACTATAAGTTTGCCATTTAAGAAGAGGCACGATTTTGATTAGTTTACTTCAATTATAAGTTTCATAGTGAGCTTCAAGTCGGCGACAGCAGAACTGTAAGATCGACATATTTATTTCAATTATTTGACTCTATTTCATCAGTATGATGCACCCCTTGGAATTTATTGGTTGGAACTGTGTCAGCAAAATTGATGTTTAATTTACGTCAAGGTAATGGTCTGGCTAAATTACGTAGCATATTTATATTTTGTGTTGAAGATTTTTTGAACTTTAATTATTTTAATTCAGAACAAATATATTCTCAAGGTCAGAGGTACGAGAGGGAGTTCTTATGTACTCTACGACTGTTAAGCCAAGGTTAATTGCTAAATATACATGTTTTCTCTAAACCCTGAGATTTTACTTAAAATTAAATTATAAATCCCGCTTTCACCTATGTCATGTAAATACCGAGAGGACCGCCCACAGCATATGCTAATAAGTTATGTCTTCTGTGCAGTGAAAGGGTATCCTCTAGCTATAGCTGTGTAGTGAATAGCATCAGTAATCTTTCATGTCGCATATTAAAACTATCATCAACTGTACTATTTTCTGTACTAGTTATCGTATATCTGTAAGACGTAGTTTGTACCAACAACACTACAAGTCTCTTCACATTCTACAACTACATATTTCCCACTATATTCTAACGCTTGTACAGTACACCAATAGAAACTACTGTAGTACTTAGCACTTTATAGCTGATTAGCCAAGTAACGATCATTCTTTTTTTCTTTTTGTTTCAGAACCTATTTTGTTGCGTTAATTTGAGAATCATTGTTAAGGAGTTGGTGAAGTTCAACACCCAGGTACCACAGCAGGCTAACTTCCCTTTCAACATTTTAGGACTTTTAACTTTCTCTTCTAAATTTTGTTCTGCTTGCATAAGAAACTGACAGGGTACAAGATGCTACGGCGACCCTCCTTCGTAATTTTTATGCTACATGACTTTTCATAAACTGAACTTTGAGGATGTGTGAATGTCGGTCGACTGGCGTAGTCTAGTGCAGAGTACATCAAGGTGGGAGGAGGCAGGCATGAAGGCGTGCTAGCCAGGACACGAGGTTGGACGGAGATGTAACAGAGTGATGTCTCAAGATCAATAAAACTGTTTTCCTTTTTTACCAGACTACCTTCTAACTTCTTTAAAATTTCGAACAACCCATTGTGTTGTGCTCCACGATCGTGGCGAACTGAAAACATTAAGTACTGTACAACAGAGTCACACATGTAATACAAGAGAATCAATAAAATGTAAAACTGTTAACAGATTATACTGACACAATCCCTAAGTGGAATTTATAACTTTTTACCTAAGCGAAGCAAGTTAATATTATGTAGTTTGTATATATGTACCTAAATAAGATGTTATAAAATGTTTGTAAAATATAGGCATAAAATTTATGTCAACTTCTTTTGTCAGTAAATTAGTACTGCCGTAGTTAAATAAGAAAATATAGCATGTAACAGGAAATTATTGCTATATATAAGAGTTTGATATTCCAAAGTTCTCATTTTATCATGAGATACATATACGCTGCAGTATGCACACAAGATTGGCTGGGAATATGACCTTGTGACAAATAACTTAGCCTATAAGCAGGTGGTTACCAACTCGGGACACTAGACACCAAGACAGCCTCCAGTACAGCACAGGTGAAAGACGCATGACGCACCAGGCTTGACAGTAACTGCTATAGCATCCACGGCCTTGAGCTGAAGGTTGGCAGCTTGCAAGGCTTCCCCCACCACTGTCTCTATGTGCAGCTGATGTAGATCCCTCGCTATGGGCGGGATGATGCCCCCGTGCCTGCAACAACCACCACGCTAGTAGCATTCCTCTTCGCACAGCACTGACAACACACACTTCTCTGTTGAGTTCACATATTATCAATACAGTCGTACAAGACCTACACACTCTTGGTCCAGTCCTCACTTCACTCGGTGTGATGCTAATTGTTTTATTATGCACCATCCCTGTGGCAGTGTAGTGGCTGAAACGACAGCCTCCCTCCATGGTTATCCACGTTGCATTCCCGGCAAAGTTAATCCTGTTATTTGCACAAGAGAAACATGGTGGAGGTTGCTTTGGTTGGCTGGTTTTCTCACTCAACTCCTGTTTTCCGCACTCTTTGCATTCTGTCGTTTCTCAACTGCAGGTCTTCATGTCGTGCCATCGCTCGGGGCTCGGCAAGTGTCTTAAGTCGTCATACGCTCAGAAGTCAGTGTGACATCTTGGGTACTCCCAGTAAGAAGTTAGTAAAACCTCTTTAATATGGTACAAACATCAAAAAACCTGAATTTCTACACTTTGTAATAACAAGGTTTGTTTTAAAAGATATTTGTAAAGTCTCTGAAATATACTTCTGACTGCTTACGCTCATAACACAACATTTTTACCACCAATATTACCAATATTTTTGCCAGTGTACTCAATATTACACTGGTTTGTGCATAAAGAACATTTTAAATTTCCCATAATGAGATTTCAAAGTCAAAATTTATAGGTTTTTTCTTCATGCACACCGCAAAAACCTTTAACAAAGAAAAATTATTCACATTTAAGCTGCAGGTCACGGACAACAGCTTGTAATTATGAAAACCCATTACAAAATACTGTTATTTTTAAAAAATTTTAAAATTTGGAATTTATTTGTTACTCTTAGCATTTTTTATAATACAAAAATTATTTGTAATGGGTTTTCAGGGCAGACTCTATGTATTGTTCAGGGTGGTGCAAAGTTTTAGGATGTCACCCCTCCCCTCCTCTACAATTATCGTTCCTTGTAATTTAGGCAAGGTAAAAAAATTGTACATGTAATTGATATAGTTTTTGAGGAATACCAGTCACCCCCCTCCCCATTATTAAAGCAGGGGTCCCCCCGTGCTCCTCCTCCAGGGAAATGTGGGGTTCCAAGGTACAAAGTGGTGCATTTTTAATATATAAAGACCCTAATTATAAAGCTGGTTAAAATAGTCATCTTTTTAAAATAAATGTTTTTTTCCACCCCAAATCATTATATTTTAATATCAGTAGAAACCTGACTACTACAAGCTACAGTATTAAGAATATTCTATACATGCATGCAAACATAAATTACTAATAAAATAATTTAAACCAAATATTATTACAGTGGTAACACACTACTAGTATTACCTGCAATGCAACTGATATGATGAGGGTGGATATAGTCACACAATTACTGTGCAAGTACAAATTTGGAGTTTTATTTAATTTTTAGTTTGTTTAACATTTAGATATATAAAGAATTATGACTTACTCTATTACCAACTGTAGTGCTTTGAAAGGCTTGTTATTCTATTCGACAAGAGGAAACTTCATCACTATTTCTACAAATCTTACCAACTCAAGGGAACTCGTCTCTTTATCTACGAATAAAGCAATCTGTGAATACACAAACGAAAGTGATAAGAAAGAGATTAAATATGTATGTAAACCATCAATACATAATTTTCAATTGGTTTACTATGCCTTGTTTGTGGAATTAATTTGATCATTAATGAACTCACTTAGCAAAAAATTTGTTTTACCAAAAAAAAAAAAAAAAAAAAAAAAAAGGAAATTATTTTGGGTGAAGTTTCCTTTCCCCCTCTGCTAACGACGCCGCCGTCATAGACTTAGTCACAACATATTTTTTTGTTTTTCCACACTCATGCAGTCAACAAGTCCTCTACATGAACACAAATTTTATTAACTACTAGTTGGTTCCCGCAACTTCGTTTGCTGGGTTTTCAATTTAATGTGATAGTATTTTTGAAATAAAAAAGGTTTGAAAAGTGCTAATTGGAGCAAAATTACATTAATGGTCATTAATAGCACTTTTAGAAACGTTTTGAAAAAGAAAATTATTTCACAAATAATTTTGGGTGTCCTGTTCTGCCACTGGACCCTGTTTTGCTACCCACCTCTCTCGAACTATAATTTGTTTTGGTAGAAGTCAATTTTCTTTCATTAAATTAAAATCTTTTTGGGCACCACGTTCACACTTGCCTCCCTCCAAAACCTAGTTTTTTTTTTCAGCTAAAATCTTTGTGGACGCATGCACAACTAACCAAAGTTTTATAGTTTTTCTTACTAAGGTTTTCTGGGTATCCGGTTCTGTCCCTCTACCTCGTTTTGCCTTCCTCCGCCCAATTTTCTTTGCAGAAATGTCATCACAGTTGGATGACTGGTATAGAACCACATAGAAGACAAATATTTTGATGACATTAGCTAGCAATCCGCATGCGGCATTGTCAGAGTGTATTGCTCGTAACTGCAAGTATTTACTTCAATGGAAGGACCTCTTTCTTTCATATGCCAGATTAGTAGCACGGCTAGGATAATCACGCTGCAGGCTAAGCTTACTCCACAGCTGGATACGTAGCTGTACATGCCATGTGAAAAACTGTCCCTTACAATCTTAACAACTGTCCCGGACCTTATTTATAGTCAAAATAAAACAGACCTTGAAAATGAGAGAGTATTTTGATGGTACTGTATAAGTAGTATACGTGTACGATTAATCATTTACATCTAACACAGTTATTGACGACTGTACCCTCAATAGTACTGTCTAAAGTTAGTTAAAAATAAATATATTACTTCTCTAATGATATATGCTGTACTTGATTTTTTTTTGGGCCATCTGCTTAAGAGGAGTCTTCGCTGGTGTTGAATTTCCACCTTTGATGCGTGGGAACAGAGTAGCGATAAGAGCCAGTGTCCCACGCTTGGCGAGAAGCATATCACCTCTATTCGCAGCGTGCTAAACTGGCGTGTAAGGTTTTAGTTGTAGTCTTTTTTCCTACGGAACTTTAAACGGTGACCACAGCATTTTATTTTTGAATAGTATGAAGTAAAAACCAACATTTGCCTCTCTCTTCGCACTTTACGAATTCAGGTAATATTTTCGGAATTACAGCAGTCTAAAAAACCAGTTTTTAGCCATTTTGAGAGGCCCGATATGTTTCTAACTAGCGTGCTGAATTTTTGAAAATATAGAAGCATAGTTTCAAGTGCGAGTTCTTTTTGTAGATAAACATAATATGAATAAGTTAAGCAGTTTCGCGTAAAAAAGAATACGCGTGACATGCTGCAATGCCGTCCATGCGCCAGTCGAGGACTCCTTTTAAAGAGGTTTACGAAGACTAACCCCCCCCCCCCCCCCCAAATAGGGTATTTGAGAGTCATTTTCTCATAATACAAAAAGAGGTAATTATTTTTCGTATTTATGTAGGCATCAATCTGAAGGAAAAAATATCAATATCTCAACTGGTTGGATAGTTGTCATGAGATGAATGAAAACCAATTTTGCGCTCTTTCACCTTTTTAGTGATCGAACATTGCAAAATCTTACCAACACATGTTAAAAATGTGTATTAGTATCCAGTTGAGGTGAAAATCACGACGACAACCCTTTGTGTTAAAGTGTAATCGATAGTTCACTTAAAAAAACATTTTTCATTACTTCACAGCTCTTAAGAGTTCGGATTTATTTCAGTTATGAAATCTGTTTACAGGCATTTACGTATTCATTATCATAAAACAAAATGCAACTCTATTTCTCGACACTACATTTAATGCTATTGTAAGGGCGTCAAATTTTAAGGGGAATCTGTGACGATAGCCCATTGATTTTAAAATATATAGACGATAATTTGAAAACACCTTTCATCCTGTTCCTTAACTTTTCACCCCCTTGAATGTCAAATTTTAAAAAATCAATACACTATATTTTAAGTATTTGAATAAGCAATATCCTTGAGCAAAAATCACGTCAATATGTAGAAATTCAATGAGATTGATATATTTTGATCACAAATCGAAAACAGACTTTACCTTTTTTCTTACATCTATTGAGTTGAATTTGGAAAATGTCCTGAAACATATTTTCTGTCATTATGTAAACATAATTCTGAAGACAAGAGCACATCAATGTCTCAACTGGTTTGATAGTAATGGAAGAATAATCAAAAACACATTTGGGTGATTCCAGTGTTACGTGTGTGACTTTTGGTGTAAATATTGTGTGTTTGATCGTAACTTTTTATATTTAAGATTGTTGCTTTCTTGTTCAAACTTTTATTTATAGACACTTTAGACATTCCTTTATAAAACTAAATGCTTGGAATTGATTAAATAAATTTCCAAGTATTTTTTTCAGGATTTTACTTTTTTGTTACGTGTGTGACTCAGAGAGTTTGAAAAATGTTACACTTGAATGCAAGTTACAGTTTTGCTGTAAATCTTATTGCAATAGAAATAAAATAAAATTATATTGATGTAGTCCACTATATGGACTAATATACACTAAAACCTGAAACACATTGCTTTCCTAGTACAGTCACAATAAAATCATATATTGGCGTTACGTGTGTGACAAACAGCTGTTACGTGTGTGACCAAAGCCACTCAGCAAAATTATATTCTCTTATTAAAACCAAGTACTCATAGATTAATCATACATTAATTTGAAAGGTTTATGAAATATTTTTGTAACACTTTATAGCAAACATATGCAGTCTGTCTCATACTAATTCGCCTGGAACAGTTCTTAACAATTAATTTATTAAAAATAAAAAAAATCTAGACCTATCCACTAGGCCTACTTCACAAATAGCAAACATACAAATAATCTGCCATAATTCCACAAAGGCATACAGTAGATCTACTTCAAAAATCAATAAATTGAAATTGTCCTCGTGAGCCAATAACTTCTGGTGGAGCCAATCTCTTCTTCACATTCGCCATTTCATGAAATAAAATGTCTGGTTTCGAAGGCCACTTCCAGTAGCTTCCTGAAGGAATCATTACACTGACTTGAACCTCAGAATGAGAGATATTTAGCACTTCGCCTGGGAAGAAATTGTTATCGTAAATTACTTTACACCAATTCCCTTTATTTAAGCTTAACATTTCATCATCCACATCACGATTGTCACTATTAATAACAAAACTGGGATTTTCATCTGAGTTTAAATGGAAAAAGGAAACCTTACCAAAAACATCACTTTTAACAACATGAATCTTCTGGATACCATGCACTGCTCTGACTTCTGACCATGGTCCAACTGTCTTGATTAAACTGTCTATTTTACTTTGGCTAATATGAAGCACTGTAGTTGAAGGCATCAATTGAGAAGCAGCGGTAGCAAATTCTGAAGAACTCTGTATTATTAAATTGTCAGCTTTACTCATAGATTTTTGCCTTATTAGAGATTTAGCTCTTCCTCCGACTCCATCCACAACTCCTTTTCCGTGGCTAGTACAAAAATATTTCCATGTAAAGGTTTTGAAAACTTTTGTGTTAAATCTGTTAACAACTTAACCACAAATTTATTTTTAAACTCGGATGATGGCCCATCACTAAATATAATCTCTTCTAATTCATTATTTGAGTTTGGAGTTGCAAAAATTAAGTCGTACAACTTATTTATGAAGCAATACACAGTATCTTTACCTTTATCTTTGGTGTCAGAGCAGATCAGGAAAGTTTTTGTACATTTATTTCCCTCAAATAAAGCAGCAGTGAACAGCTGTACACTTTCACGTGACCATAAAGCAGACTGAATCTCATTTTGGTACTCACATGAATATGCCATTGCAAAATCAACTTGAAGAACTCTACAAGTTTTCTTATCATTTTCAAAAGCTTTACTTTATATGCGCTTAATTTTGACATGTTCTTGAAATCTAGGCAGAACTTCCAAAATTCCCTCTATTAGTTCACCTGCACAACCAATTTTCACTGTATTCACTATGTGGCCATTGTCACTTTTTTCCCAATATCTCCATGAAACCTGGCTTGATTTATCAATGTCATCAAACAAAACTGACAGCTTCCTACCATCACAACAATCACCACATAGTCCATTCCAACATGGAGCCGTTAAAGAATCAGAGTTGCAAATTATTTTGTCCCAAAAGGAGCCATTATATTCAATTTTTAACCCTTTCAGTTGTAGCCTGAAGTTTTCATGGTGCTTGCATTTGCACTGGTCAGCTGGAGTATCCTTCAAAAGCCTTAGCGAACAAAATATTGAGAATGATATCGACATCTCATCTTCTTCATGTTCCTTTATGAAAATAGCATAAGCTTCCCTAAGATACATTGTTAAATACAATTTCCGGAAACGTTCTTTCTTGCCATTTTCCCAAGTTACCATTTCATCTTTGAGTCCTGGCTTAGTATACACAATATCAGGTCTTGTGAAGAAATCGTTCACTTGTTTCTTCATTGGAGAAACAGTATCAGCAGGTGTAAGAGCACATTCCATTTCAGTTTGTAACTTTAAACCGATACGGTTGGCAAGTCCAGATACAACGGCTACTTTTTTTGTTGGAGAATGTGGTAATGTTCACAAACATCTCCTCGACTGGGGAGATTTAAAAGCCTTACGTTTCAGTGGAAGTGTTTCACAGTTGTCATGGTTACTATTTGCTGAACTGCCAGGTAAGTCTCCTGACATATTTTTCCATTGTCTTTCTCTGCTCAAACGTTTTCTTTCTGCAGCTGCAGCCTGGTAACGCTTCTTCTCGGCTGCTGACATGCTGGCAATTCTGCATATAATTAAATGTTAACTAATTGTGAACAATTGGTTGAAAACTTGATGAGAACCACACTTAATTTAAATAATATGAGTTGTATTGTTAAAACTATTAATTATCAAAGAGTAAAAATTTTATGTAATTTTTATTAATTTTTAACACTGCATCTCAACTGCAACTTGACATTCAAAAGTATTACTCACGTGACATGAAAATGATATAAAATAAATATTATCCTTCTGTCACACACGTAACGTCACACACGTAACGATATTTGTTACGTGTGTGACAGTTTATTTTATACTATATAAAAAAACGTTGAGCACTTATCATAACTAAATTTTGGGATGATCATATTTATGTGTAACTAGCTTTAAAAATAGAATTTCAAGTTGTGTTTTCAATTTTCATATATTTCCATTGTTGCAGACATTTTTATACTTTTATGTTACGTGTGTGACATAGTATTTACAATAACTTGGTTTCTACTTTAAAATTTATACTTTTTCAATTCACACATTTTGCAATACTTATTATTATTAAAGTAGTAGGGTAATGTTAGTGACTAACAAGTATAAAATTCATATTCAATTGTATTAAGCAAATGTTTGAATGATTACATTGGGGGGAAATGTGGAAGACAATGTTACACAAGTATGAAATAACTCTATAATTTTGTTAAAAAAAACTATATACTAGTGATTTTCCCAAAATTCATTGCTAATGCTAAAAAGTATAAGCCTTTAGCTACAATTTGACTACAGAATTATTAAAATATGATACTTTTTAATTATTACCTTCTGAAGACCACTTTTTCTGGAATCGCCCATTTCACGTCTTTTCACCCCCTAAATTAAAGACTTTCAAAACATCGTGAAGTCCTAGGTTTCTTATATACACACACACAAACACACACACAAACACAAACACACACACGTATATGTATCAGATTAAAGTAAAAATTTCTACGATAGCCAATTGAGGGTTCGAGCAGCACACATGAATATTAATAAAACGTATTTCCCTCCTTTTCACTCTTTGGCAGTTTAATTTCAAAAAATCTAAAGACCACCTTTTGGGTATTCACATCAGCATCTTTTGAAGAAAAAAGCAACTCTGTATTCAAGGGTTCAATAGATATCGAAAACACATTTAGGGTCTTTTCACCTCTTTAAGGGTCTTCACGTGGCAAAACTGCATATTTCATATTTGCACGACATCGTGTCCGCAGTTGGCTATCGAAGATGGCGAACTTTATCTCAGACTGCAGAACTGCAGACTGCTGGAAAATTGCAACCAATCAGGCATTGTTCTCGTAATCATGTGATGTGAACAAATATTGTTTTTCGAGATTTTCTGTGCTTCTAAATAGAAAGTAAGCAATTTTTGCAAACAATATGTTCAGAACATGTCCGATTAAATAGCAGTTTATAACAACAATACATAAAAAAATCATGATTGCTGGAACTGCACATTGTGAATTGTGTTCAACTTTCCACTGCCGACTGCGCACTGTGAATTGGGCCAGAACTGTGAATTTTAATTATATTGTTGTAGGTGGCTTTTAATTAATGTTGGCAAATGTTTTAATTGGCATGTGAAATATCGCTAACCTTTGGCACAAACATTTGTGTGTAAATCCAGTGTTTAGATTTAGTTTCTACAACTTTATAAGGATTAGGCCTAGGATGTGTTTAGGTGACGCTAACAAATAAATATTTACTTTCATTCCAATGTTGCGGCGTACTCTGCCTACCTACGACAGCTATCTAGGATGAGAAATTCTGAACGAGTTTTAACAGTCTCATAAAATAAAATTTTGGCTTTAATAAATATTATTTTTCATGTTTTATATAAAATATAAGTACTGAATGTTTTGTGTGGGATGTAGGCTACACTAACTGGTGATAAATGAGCTCTTATAGTTTTAAAAACTGTAGTAGGTAACTTAACGGACTGCGAATGAGTGGTCGCGTCCCACATCGGTGATCTGGGTTTAATCCTCGGCTGGCTAGTGCCAGACTTTTCACATGTGGGAAACGTGCCGTACATTGTCGTTGGCCTGTGGGTTTTCTCTGAATTCCCAGTTTCCCCCCGCATTTCTCATTTCATCGCTTCTCCATCGTAGAGCCTTATTCCACGCTATCCGTGAGGGCATACAAATACCAACGGGCGTTCAGTCCAGGGTACCTCCCTATATAATATTTAGCCTATGTGCTGGGCAGAAATATCATTTTATATTTTTGTGAACTGTAATGAAAGTCATGATTCTCCTGGTATTTAAACAATAGGCCTACTGATTTTAAGTGGGCAAATCTCGGCGTTTTTAATAAAGGTATCTTTGTTAAATTCTTTGCAGAATCAAATTTTATCCTAAAAAATACTCAAATTTATAAGAGTGGTATATTTTACGATCAGATACGATTAAATATCTTAAATAATATCTCAGTATTAAGAAGGTGAAGGTCAGTGTACATTCATCAAGTACTGATCCGCAGCATCACTGACTTTCGTGCCCACGAGCAGCCACTGCGTCAAGTGTATCCTCTATGACGGATGTGGAAGTATATGACGAGATGCGATATTGTATGATACGTGTATGTGCGAAACGTTGTTTCTCACATGTACTGTAGTACTGGTACCTGAGTTTATAACAGTTTTATCGATGCTAATATCAGAAACTATAGTAAATGTTGAAAACAAAAGCTTGTGGCTTCCAAACACATGCACACATATCATGCAGTGTCGCAACCTGTCAAACACTACCACATCCGCCATAGAAAGTAGAACTGAAGACATCAGCATTCTTGCATCCATAACATCATTCAAAGTACTATCTAACAACATTAATTTTACAAGATACGGTACCTTGTAATATATATAGAAATAAACTTTTACTAAAACAATTAAAAAATTATAGATTTCCAGAGCTATGCTTAAATGAACTTTCTTTTTTTGTATTAGGAACCCACACTACCACGTTTGTACAAGAAACACTCCTATTTATGTAACTATTTCGCATTACTTATCACAACATTTACGACTGATCTGCATTGAACAATTCAGAATTTTTTAACTGTACTAAACACTGTCCAACTCTTACACACTACATTGACAGTAATTTCTAACAAATAAAATGTTTTAGATTCCATAGTTTTCATATCAGCTGTTCAGAATAAACTGAGAGCTGCTCGCAACTTTTTCTGAGCCATTATGTCTCAATCCTTACTACTTTAAATACGAAAACATCAGTGTAACAAAAAACTAATAGTGTAGGAAACACTTAATAATTCTGAAAATTATATTTCTATAGCAACAATACATAAATTTTTTATATTATTATAATAGTTGGACAGTGAACCAATTATAAAAGAGCATCTCACAGTAGTCATTTGATCATTTCGCTACTAACTCAAAGTAATAATTATTTCAACAATACAATTTGAACAATTATGAGTGAAAGTAAAAGTATTACACTACAGAATGACACCTTTGTTAGTCCACATATATTTTTTTAAAATACAGGTGTTCAAAATATGCAAAAATGTTGGTATATTCAAGAATTTTTTTTAACACAAACCATTGCTACTTGAAATTACAAAGATGTCACACTGTAGCTTAATACATTTACTTTCACTCTAAATTAATTAATTTGTATTGTTTGAATATATTTTACTTTGGGTAAGTTGCGACAAGGCCGTAGCCAGGATTTGTGTATAGGAGGCGTCCCGAACCTAGGAATGTTATACAGAAACCATGATCCTCTTCAATAAAGGAGGGGGGAAGGGTCCAGGGCCCCCTGGAAAACTTAGGGTTTTCCAGGTGCAAAGCGGTGCTATTCAAGCAGTTTTCTTAGGGAAAAATTTGGATTTTCAAGATGCAAAATTGTGTTATGAAAGCAGTTTCCAAATGAGAAAATTTAGTGAGTGAGCGAGCGATTTTGATCAGCGCTCAACACAGAGGTCTTTAGTGCTGGTGAGTGACGACATGAGGGGAATATGGAGTAACACTGAAATGAAAAGCAGATCAGTGACATTGTCTGGCACGTTCCCATGTGTTAAAATCAAAGATATGCAATTTTAGTAAATCTTGCTGGTTCTTACGTAAAATTTAAAAAAATAATAAGTTGTGTTAGTCTGACATTCGTAATGATTCCATTCTTCCCCAGCCACTCCCCTTTTTCATTTTCCCTTCCCAGATATAAACATTTTCAAACACTGCACGTTTTGATAACTTTTCAATATTTTATTTTCAATGTACAGAAATACAATGTTATAACAACTGCCTCCTGCTGACAAACTTAAGGTATATTCTTAAGCCTCGTTCATAATCAACATGGCGCAAGTAAAATACACAGCATAAGAGAGTGAATATCTGTGGTACGAATGGTGGCGTTCACAATGAATACTTGGCATGACTTACATTGTGTAACTTGCTTGCATGGCGTTAAAGATGGTCATCTCCGAGTTTTCTACGCCAAGTTTTTCATACCGGCAAATAAGAATGTGAAATGTCGTAAGTGCTGTTGGAACGAAAATTTTCGTCCAATAATAAATTAGTTCTTTTCTTGTTGATTTATTTTCTGATTGGTAAGGAAACAATATATTTCGTGGTGATTGTGTACTGACATTTCACATGTATGCTGTGTAAGTTATGTTATCTTTTTCATGCCGATTGTGAACGGGCCTTTACAACACTACAGATTTATACGCAACAGTTTATACAAACCGTAAATGAACCAACTGCTGAGAATGTAATGCTTCTCCAAGAATATTCCCTTCATTGTCCACTATCGCACAACCTGTGTCATCACAACTAGTTTCTATCCCCAGAACCAAACACCGGCTAATTGAGTTTGACATTTCACGATGCCCAATCAATATACTAAACGCATTTAAATAACATCTGCGCGCACTTAAATATCTACCTGTGAAACCCAAACTGCTCACAAATCCAAACATTTTACTATTCTGGAGCAACCTTTAAATTATTAAAAATAAATTGAACCTGTTCCAACTGGAACTAAGTGAGCCTTGATTTGCTGTACGAAATCGCATTGCCAAATTGTGAACGGTAAGAAAAAATATTCAAGAACCTTGGGCTGCGAGACACTTCACTTCACTCCATGTGGGGCACAGCCCCTGGCCTTGGCCGTAAGCCGTACAGCTATAAACGCAATTTAACTCTGTACGCCGTACGCACAGTCGAAAACGTACAAGAAAACGTGACATAACACAAAACAGCACAAACAAAATGGCCTTAGAATTCAAAAGAATCCACAGCCAGGCTAATGAGAACCATCGAAGGCGAGTCAAAAGGGGTGCCGCACCAGCACCATGCGTGAAAGATAGACAACCGTCACCGACGGCGGCTACAGAAGAACGCGCGAGACACGTAGGTCAACAAATTATGCGACTTTGTGTATACACGCAAATATATATTTGACACGCGATAAAATTCAATTTTTTACTACAGCAACATTCGTAAACAATACTACGAATTACCAACACTAGCGCAAGAAAAAACAACATTCTCTATTAAAAAAAAAAAAAAAAAAGATATTAACTAGATAGTAAAATTTTGCGTGATAACTGATAATTGAAAAATGCCTATTGCACGAATAGCAACTACGCAAAAGTTAAATATTAGGATAACTACCAAAACTGGAACATATCATCCACGCAAAAGTGGGCTACATTTGAACCTTTTCTCATTTCACTTCATTTTATTTATTGGCTTTCTACAGTACAATCTGTAAAGGATTTTTCAATGGTAGAAGAACAATACAACTAAAATAATAAATTATCATGAAATAAGAGATACTAAATTCAATCAAGTATTACCGAACAAATACAATACAATAGGAATAACATATCATTTACAATAAAACTTTACAATAAGGTTTTATAATAACCGATAGTTATGTAGGTACAGTTTGATAAGGTATACATTAAACATATCTGCTAATGAATAAGGTGTTGTTATGATATAATTTTTAGGTGACTGAAATGTATTGTAGGATTTTGATTCAATTGTATTGGGCATGGTTGTAGGTACGTTTTAAGCCCATGTAATACTGATTCAATTTCATATTTCTTGGTAGAATGTGAAGGAACGTGGTTTTTATTGATTAATTAGTAAAAACCACATTCCTTCACATTCAACCAAGAAATATGAACTGCGGCCAGGTCTCGGGCACGTAGCCGCTCTCCCCACTTGCAGAAACCACCTACACGCCAGTCTTCGCTACGCGGCAAGTAAACTCTTGTTCCCATAAGCTGTGATGATGGACTACCAGCCTCAATCGACCAGTTTCTAACTACCCTTTTCGAAGCAGGGCCCATTAACAAATTGGTAGTATTTGCAACATTAATTAGAGCTGCTAGAGACTGTGTGAGAATGTTTGCAGCATCGGGGCGCTATGCGCAACGACATAATACAGACAGCAAGTAACGGCGTCGGGTTTGAAACCCAAGTGACTTGTGCTAATGACAGGCGCGTATGCAGTGATTTGACACTAAACATTTTCCATTACCTGTATTGCAGAACTTTATATATATTTTTTCCATGAAGGTACAATGTAAATTACTAGGGCAGTAGGACATTGTGGAAAGCCCGGCAAGAAAAAGTTTAATTTGTCATTTTTGTATTTTCCTTATTTTGTAATTTGCTAGTGATCTTGCTTGAGTGTTTATATTTTGAATACTACATAATTTTTTCTGATGTTTTTTACAGAAGTTTAGCTGTTGCTTTCATTTCACGACATATTTCTGAAAGTGCGCTATAAAAACTCTGGACTTGCAGATACGACATAAATATTATTAATGTGATTCTACTAATTTTTCAGTATTTTTTCATTGTACAATTTCGTTCTAAAATAGCATGTTAAAGCATTACACCGTGTTTAGCGGGAATGTGCACCACCGCATCCCTCGCCAAACGCCATGTTGAGTAGTCTCGCTTGGTCACCGAGGAAGTAAGCCGTGCGTGCCGTGCAACCTCGTCTTCCTGACGACCTAACAAATTTAGAGTGCAATAGTTTTAAGTTTCTGGAAACTTTATCTTGTGTTTTTGGCCTCAGGGATTGACACACACAGGGTAAATAACTTGGATGCTCCATTGTACATTTTGCACCTGTAATGCCCACTGTTAGCCTTGTGCCATTTTTAGCAGCTTACGTTGTCGTACCAGGCTAAATCTAGATATGGTAAGTGGTGACCCGCTCGAGGGTGTTTCCGTGAATAAACCGGACTTGTAGTTCAACAAATTTTGCGAGTTTGTATTTTACAATAATGGGATCACCTCTCATCATTATTAAGATGTTCCACAGTGTGTAAAAGTCAACCACCTGCATGTTGGGACGACACACAGCTCAGGTTCCAGATTCCATATCGACTGCTGAAGAGAAGGTGAGCAAGGTTCGGAGGCCATCTGGCAGTCGACACACACCTAAACAGGTACTGGCAGAGTCTAGCACATTCCCTTCCCCTAGTAATTAAAAATGTATTGCCTCTTTATTCTGTTTTAAAAGTGCATTTTGTGTTTTGACGAACATATGGCACGAACCTGCTGCCGACGCAGGAAACACGCCAAGCATTCGGCAGTTGGCGATAAGCGGTGTTCGAAGGTGGTCGGCTTCGTGTCGCTCCGGCACCATCTCACCTTTGTTCAATCTTTTAGTGTATCAATAGTGTCTGACGTGTTGGTGGCGAGGCCAAAGGAAAAAGTATGTGCCTCAGTGCCATTACCAGGGCACTAAGCGAGTGTCGGACTCTCCATCCCAACTTTCTGTGGGCTGCCGGCTGCTGCTGGGCCATGGGTCTACCGCCCGTGTGGCTGCATCCCTTTGAGTCCTCCACGTCTTTGGTTGAGGTGGGTGTCGAACCCACGAGGTGCTGGTTTTAACAGGAAATGCCCAGATGGAGCAATGCTCAAAATAATACACAACGTACGTCAGGACTATGTTTATTGTTCCCGATAACGTAAGACAATATGGACTCGCGTACGTGAAGCGGATCCCCCTCTCGACGTCTGGGGGTGGCGAATACAGTGAACCGCGATATTGCGCGACTATACACTAAAATGAACATAAAATCCTCGGGCGAACTTTGAGTCTCCGATGATGGGGCGGCAGTGCTCCTGGGTACGTCACTTGGTTGGACTACTTAAAGTTCCGTACTAAACAGATTGAATGAAGTTACTATTGTCCTTACACGATGGATGCAGTACAAACGCGAAGGCCCAGGAGCCGCGGCGTGGTGTGGCCATCTTCCCTCACGCCCGGAACAAGACTGACTTCAACATGGCGTCCTTCCTCGCACAAGGTGAGAAAGGGCGCGAAAAAATACCGCTCTCCACTTCCACGCATGTGAGTTAAATAGCAAATACACAAAACACTATAAAGTTGACACAATAACTACTGATACTATAACATTGTCTTAAAAAAGCACTGATTGATTTACATAAAAAGGCTGATTTCTGTAGGGAAATTTACTTAAATGGCCTTCCACCCCGGTTGTCTTGTTAACCTGTCTCTCAAAGTTCAGGCTTGCCTTAATTCACACAACACTTTATTAGTTGCACTACAAGAGATTATATATTGGGTTATTTTGAATTTACACACAAACACTTGGCGCGCTCGGCGCCGGTTATCACTCCATGCAGTTGTCACCTTGAGTCACGGTGGCGACACGGGCGAACCTTTCCTTGATACTTTCTGATGATTTCCTAACTTCACTATTTCCCATGTCTCGCGACAAAGTTGGTGTTATTAGGGCCGTTGAACCTTCCGAAATGTGGCTGCACTCATCCCATATTCTCCCGTCACACAGTCTGTTTCCGTACCTTGGTGTCTCGGCAATTGAACACGTTGTGTACAGCAACTACTCAATGCCCACAGAAACGACCACTGCCCGGGCTCCTCGATGGGTGCTACAGGTGTGTGTGTTGCCTGAGCATGGTTTTGTGGTGACTCTTTTACTTCCTTTTGTTCTGTTACTACCCACGTGGCGATATTAAGGTAGCCCTCTAGTTGTCGCCGTCGGTCGGCTTGCTGAGTTGGGCGTGTTAACACCATTACTGTGGCACCGCTGCGATGCGCCAACGGTCGCTGATAGATGTGTGTGTGTCAGCGCACGTCATGTCTTTATTTGTCTGGGACTATTTCCCTTAATTAACTTCAGTGCCGGAGCAACCCCTTCACCACTGCAACTCATTGCACCCAGGGGCTTCAGTATTCAACTTATCTCTCTAGCCCACGTGGCTAATTGTTCACACGCAGCTTCGCCCACCGGACGGGCTAGGTCCGGACCCGCTTTTGTCGCCGCCATACGAATGTATACTGTTTGGATTACGAAAATGTTCTAATAAAGCTTCACACCTGTAAGTAACATGGTTATCATAGGCTTGCTGTATTGGTATATTGTATATATTGGACAATTCTATTGTGCAAGGTTGGCACTCATTGTCTGTGATGTGTTGTGTAGGTATTTGTTTCTTACATTGCTTGTTCTTCGTGTCTGAAAATGCTCATGCTGAGAGTCAGTGTCTGTTGTGTGTTACTACAAGGAATGTTGTCTGTCATGTACAACTCCAAGGATGCGAATACATATCTGTCAAAGTATACTTTACTTCTTATTTGCTATACCTGCATTGTTAATAGGTTATGGGCCCAGTACAAGGAGTGAAGTGTTGGGTGTGTCGGCAGTATCGTATTTTGGCGCATTAGACAGAGTTGGGGTTCGTCCTGTCATGGCTGGTGCATCAAGTTACGTGCAGACATGTATCAAACCGTTTGATGGAACTGGTTTCTCAAATTGGGAATTTCGAATACGGTTACTTCTTGAGAAAAATGGTGTACATTATGTTTTGGTTGATGAAAAACCAAAGGAAACAGAAGCGTTAAAGAAGTTCCAGAATTATGACGTTAAAGCTCGTAATATTATTGTGAACCAGGGAATTGCAGATAATCTCGTGACGATGATTATGGGAAAAAACACGGCAAAGGACATCATGGAAACCCTTCGTGCAACTTACGAGAAGAAAGGGATGAAGTCGCTTGTCAATGCTCAAAAGAAGTGGAGAAAAATGGAGTACCGAAATGAAAAGCCCCTACAGGA
>PNEQ01051915.1:0-12550 GCA_003012365.1 Medauroidea extradentata
CAAAAATAAGCCGCTATCGAATTTACGAAGGTAGCGATTTTACGAATGCGATGAGAGGAACCGTGAGTATTCGTAAAATCGGGGGTCTAGTGTACTTGACAAAATTAACTGTCAAGACTGTAACTGTAAATGAACTGTTGTGTATATTACATTAATCAATTTACTACTGCTACTACTACTGCCAATAATTTTAGTATAAATTGTACTGTTATTACTAACTCAATTTATTTTACAGTACTTAAAGATAGGGAAACCTTAGTTTTAGGACCTTGAGCAGGGCCAAGCCAAGCTACACAAAAACATCAGCAGAATTTAGCCACGACAAAATCATTGAAATTCACACTGAGCCAATTAGAACCTAAATTTGTGCCATTTAATTCTTTAAACATTCAAAAGGAAGGAAGGAAAAAAAAACAATATTTGTGTTCATTAAAATTACTCAAAATTTAAATCACCTGAATTAAAATGTGAAACAAGAATTATAAGAAAATTAAATTAAAACGTTCACAATAAAAAAATTTTTGTTACAGTATTCTGTCTGATCCTGTAATAAAAACCCCAACATAATGATACAATAATGAAGTACATAAAAGATAAAAAGGTTTGCTTTACTTTGTTATAAGTATTTCATTTGAATAATAATCTTTATAAATATGAAATCATGCCACCACAATCTACATAGTACAAAAATCACATTGGCAAATACTGCAAAGATGATAAATCATGTGCTTTTGCTTCTGTACACTCGGAAATTCAAATGTCATAGATAAGGGAGATAAAAAAATTAAAAAACTTGACTATATTTTGGGAACAAAATCAAAATGACTGGCTGTAAAATATTAGTGTTTAATGTGCTATCACAAGTTACACAATCAAAATTTTAAGTATGTACAAAAGACAGAAGCACAAGTACTCACGTTTTAGTACTTGACAGATATACACACACAAATAAGACGACACATAATCACGGAAGCGCGTATCGCGACGTTTTGCTGCTTAGAGCAGCTTCCTCGGGCGAAGAAACATGAGATTGGCTAGCCTTGAGATAAATTTCAACACATCTCTAATTTAACTCAACTTTATCAAAAATGTATTGTAAGGTAACACATTTCTCTAAGAGCATATAACTACAGTACGTATAAAAAATAAACTGTACGTAAAGCAATTCAATCAAATTTGAGATGTATGAACAATGAAGAATTGTACCTTCAACACTGATGCGCTTATCCAGGAATCTTAATGACTGGACCCTAAGCAATGAGGATGGGTCAACTATTTCTGATTGAAAAGGATTTCTCTCAGACACCTGCAGGTGAGAGTGAACATGGAGTCTCAAATTTGTCTCAATTTCCTGGCACAGAGGTTTTACAATCTGTAAAAAAAAATTACAGTACTATAAGAACAAACATTGTAAAAATGGCTAATATAGGTCATTCGGAATAAAGTGAGCACTAAAGATTTAATCTTTGAAAAAAATCACTAGCCGTTGCTGCATATAATTCAACATTGACAACAGTTACATTACTGCTTATACAGTTGGCAGCAAATTATCGCATGTAGTTCCGTGTGTTTTATATTTAAATACAACATTACTGAAAGAACATCAAATGGAATCGACCTCTTCGTATTTAATATACTTTAAAATATTTATTTATGATAATATTGACATACTTACTGTCTGTATAAGTTTACTTAAACTGTGTCAGTAGAAAGTGATTTAATCCGGGCCGTTTAAATTCAACAGTCGTTAGTGAAAGGCATCTAGCGCTACGCGCACTGACGTAGATAATTATTTCACCGACAGATGGCATCAGAGTTAGGTTTTCGCCACTTAGCTCGGAAGCGTTCAATGACGGTACAAGAGGAGAGCGTTGTTGTGTTTGTCCGTTGTGCAATAAATATGGGTTTCTGATAAAACACATTCAAAAGTATTAGACGTGACTGTTTCCTCATTGGTAACATGTAAGTTGTTATATGTTACGATCGCCAACATGAGTATCTTGATTTAGAAACAACAAATTTTTTTTTGTTTCATACACTAAGAAAATACGTTGTTTTTGTTGAGTGCATCATTGTTCATGGCAGTATAACTGAACAGGTTTGAATTCTTAAATTGCGTGTGTCATTATGGCGTGTTTTTTGTGGCAGTTTTAAGTTATAAATTAGATTTTCATGTGTACATATTTACGAGATACGTAACGGCAATAGTGCGGGTCGTATGCACAGAAACCAGTATTAAAAGACGTTAACTCGCAGGTATTTATAACTAAGATTACTATTGGTTATACATTTTATTCAATACCCGTGTATTTAATGAGTAGATATTGTTTGATAACATTTTCAGCCCAGTGTAATGTAGATGTAAACATTGTACAAGCCTATGTAAATAAAAGCACGTGGCAATGTTTACGTTTACATACCGCTGAAAAATATAAACTGGCAGAAAATAGAAATTAATCAAGGCTTTTTTGAGTGCTCACTTTATCCCGAATCACCTATACCAACATATTTGGTGACAAAGGTTGGTCTAAATACCCTTCCAGGATAGGTTATTAACTATGTACTCAGAAGGCTGTATACTGAATCAAGTAATGGTTAACTGTAAGAATTTTTAATTTTTCTTAATATTTGACTAATAATCAACCTCCTAGAAAGAGATCCACATTTTAAAAAATGTGTCCGTAGTGCAAGGTAAACTATACAAGTTGGCTATACACTACAAAATAAGCTCACATGAATACATGTTTTTACTGTCTTAAAACTAGTATCAGATGGTATCATGTTACATTAATAGTGAACACAAAACTATGAATAAAAAAAAGCAGCTATACCCACCAAACTATCCAAATAATTGAAAATTTCCTTCTTGAAGCTATTCTGCAACTCTACTGAGGAAGGGATATGCTGGACATTCTTCATTGCCAGTACGCAATCTTGCAAAGCACGAAACATAAACTGAAATAAAAAAAACTTGCTTACAAAATACACAGTACATCGGACACTTGCCTACACATGAGAGAAAGCTACAGGTTCTCAGGCCTCATTGTTCTATTAGGTAGGTAGGAACTATCTAATGAGCGTGTATAGATAATCTTTGACCATGTAATACAGTGAAAGCTCATTATAAAGAGTATGGATTACAAATATCATTATCTACACTACAATAACAGCCTTATAGTGCAACATCCCTCCATAATACAAGTAAAATTATATGGATACATCAACAATCTGCTATAAAGACAGTTTTTATTGCCAATTACAATTGTTGTTATAATGAGATTCCACTGTAGTTTCATTATTTGTAGCTCACTTGTTTGTGGGATGGTCAGTAATATTCCCTTATTTTTACTCATTTTTGAAAACTAAAATTTTAAATACTAACCTGTTATATTTTGTGTTTTCACAACATTTTCCAAACACAGCCAGCAACATCTCTATGTTTAGTGTAAATTATTTACTTTCAGTATGTTAGTTGGCTTTGTAAATCACGGTGTAACAAGCAAATTTTAACTTTGACATGTCATGGAGATACCATGCACAACCATGTACCATGTGTACCCTTATTTTTGGATAAAAAACTTTGGGAAAAAAATATTTTCCCAAGAAATTCAAAGACAAACACTGCCTTTGTCCTATACTGTTAGGTTCTTGTGTCCTTTTAAATTGCAGCAGTATACCTCGACAATTTGTGTGGGTTATGTCCATAACAGCAACACTTGTGCCACTTTAACAGCTGTCGTTTATGTCCATATTCCATTTACTTCTTTTAGCAATTTAATTTTAAGAAGATATTAGTAAATGTAGAATTACTACTCATCCTGAGATACCAAGGCATTTGACAAAATTTGGAGATTTACAAAACTGTTTGCTGGTACAGTGTAACAAATGTTACAACTCATCACTGTTTCCAGGAATAGGGTTGTCACAATTTTAAAAAAAAGAGCCCAATTTTGACCCAACCTTACCTCTTAAACACCCTTTAACCCTTTAACTCTTTTGCTGCGGAATAAAAAATTTTTAATTGCGCCAAGATAGTGTAAAAAAATTATAAAAAATCTTTTTTTGTAAATAGTTTATTTTTGGTTATTTTAAAGAGAGAAAACACGTAAATAGTTTATTTTTGATTATTTTTAAGCGAGAAAACAATGTATCTATGGTTTACAAAGTCATTTAATTTGATGTTCGACTAAAGTCGCATGTCGCAGTTTAGAAATATTTTGTATATTCGACTATAGTCGAATGTCGCAGCGAAGGAGTTAAATCAGAAATGAAAATTTTTTGCATAAGGTTATGTTCAATCATGTCTGGTACAAAAAAATCTCGAACACTTTTTCATTTAAATACAAATTATTTTAACAGCCTCCTGTCTCCTGTAAAAAAAAGATCCGATACGTTTATATTAATTGTCACGTTGTTCCCAAAATTATAAAACAGCTGGTTTCAGCAACCCCTGTTAATCATTTAATATTTGTTAAAGAGGATTAACAGAATCTTCTGTTAATCCTCTTTAACAAATATTAAATGATTAACAGTGGTTGGTGAAACCGGGCCTGTGCCTCCTAAAGTTTACTAAAATGATTGTAGCCATTAAAATGAAATTAAAATTACATATCATTAAATATGTAGAAATCTTAAGAACGGAATGATAGTCAGAAGTATAAATAACAATCCTGTTTGTACTACGGAACTAGACACTAAGCCCAGGACCAGCGTACTGTGATCAAAGCACGCACCTAGATCCTTCTCATTCTAGTCTCATACAATTTATTTACAGAATGAGCATCTAGGTACCAGGTCTACACAGTACTGCGCTAGACAAAATAGAAACTACATTGGAGCTATATCTTTGCTGCTCAGTCAGATTTCACCACTGTGCAGCATGCTAATTTCATTATGACAGAGTGCAGTAATGCATGATGTGTTTAGAAAGCACTGCATATGTTTTTGATCTGTCACAAAACAACTACTAGAACATAGATCAAAATATTATACATATATACAGTGTTTACGAAATATGAAGATTTTTCAAACTAAAATTATAATAGTAGAAATACAGTACATATCTCTCACCAGAAACTAAAAAAATAGCTTTAAGTGCTACAAATTTTTAGCAAGCAGTAATCAGTTTGGCGAGTGAGGCATACAACTGTTGCAGTTGTTACCCAAATATTTTTCAATGTGGACCTGTGAAAAATTATTTTATCAATCATTCTTTATCACAATTTTCTTTGCATTTTTCAGGGAAATATTACCATATAGACTCCACCTTAGAAATGTTCTTCCTTACTGGATAATCTTGTATATTTTCATAACCTGCATGCTGGCTCACTTTCGACACATTTTCTAAAATTCTCAAGCCCATGTTTGATTTAATAAATAAATTAAATAATAAAAAATACACAAACTCACTTCTTTTCAAAGTGTACCTAACTTATTTTCCAGTAGATTTTCCTCAAATTGTTAACTTATTTAACCTGAACTTTCGAGGTTCTTCAAAAACAAGTTACGAAAATAGAATGGTTGTAATAAATGGGGTTGCTACAGCGGAGTTTCACTGTACTTTAATATAATACATAGAGATATGCAAAATTCACGTTATTTTCTGACAGCTGAATAGATTCCAAGGAACTATAGGTTCGTTCAACGTCTCCTGCAGGCCGATATTGTCGTGACTTGCCGCAGAGAATGCTTACATGGCAGAGAGGCCAATCTCTGTAAAGACGTTAAACACGTAAATGACAACACATAAAAGTTTGTGGCCAGTTGAATAGCAGATTGTGCTTTGTTATGTATAGGAAAGTAAAGTTTAGTCTGCTACCAAATGATAATGCAAATTCTGCATGTCTCTACTAATGAGTTATATTTTACGTATTTTAAATCAATAAACAAGAAAAGGCTTGTAAAACCCCTTTTATTTACTGGAAATATTTTTGCTTCCATTTTTTTTTAATCAGTTAAAAATAAATTCACAGTTAGTGACAGTTTTTATTTTTCACTATGGATTCAAACAATTTGAAAAATCCTGCTCCTGAAAACCATAAATGAAAACTAACTAATCAACACAAACACCAAATTTTTTTCTTTCTGAGCATAACTATCACTGACAGTATTTGATTATTGTGTCTGTATTAAGGCCTCGCTCTTTAGTTATGAAGTGGTTTCAAAAATATTTTTTAATGCAAATTAATGCATGTATCGAATATTCATTCTTACAGTTTTAACACTTTACATCATTGTTTGTACCTTAATTTTTCTGTTGTAATACACCAAACAGATTTTTAAATTTTTTTTCCCCTGAAATATCACATATTTTGCTGTCAAAATATGCCAAACTGAAGCAAAATAATCTTTTGTTAGCCAAAGGTACATTATTTAAAAAAAAAAAAAAAAAAAAACGTTCTAGCAAAATTGTGTATCGTATGACTATATACAGTGACAAATTTTTTCAAAGCATTTGGTTGAAAATATTTTAGTTATTTGCAAATATTTTAAATAAATGAAACATCATGGCCTTAAGGATTATCACGACAAAACCCCATTGTTAAATAGTATACAGTACGATTGCATTAGTAGGTATAGGCTACCTGCAAAAGGGATCACTTTTTAAAGCCATGCTAAAGTATTATTTTAGATCTATTTACTGTACATCTTCCCATTTCATTTTAATGAACACTAGCATGTGACCGAGACCACGGTTGGCACAATTGCTAGAGCACTCGCCTCCCACCAAGGTTATCTGGGTTCAATTCCCAGTGAGCTTGCTCCCCAGATTTTTATATGTGCATTTCGAGCTGGACAATGCTGCTGGTCAGCTGATTTTCTCTGGCACCTCTCTGTATTAGGACCTCATTTCATGCCATTCTCCGAGGCAAGGCCTCTTGGTACTCAGTCATAAGTCTGCACTCAGAGAGTGATACTATGTGGCCCTTGGGTACTCTTCTCACACAATATAGGTATTACTGTACTTATTTTGTGACTGATAAAAACTGTGTTTATATGTCATTGCTATCAAGAATTAACAATTGAGGTAACAGTAAAATACTTTTACTACTGTTTATGTAATGTCTGTTAGTACGGCCTTAAAAAAGGAGATGATTGTTTCCTAGTCTCGTTGGTTTTTAGGATGATTAAGTAGCAGAGTAAAATTTCATTGTCACATTTTATGCAAATATTTGCTATGATTTGGTTTTGTGTAGCAGTTTACAAAATTTGCACAGCCATTTTCAAAACCTGTACTGAAAACATTTTGTTTAGTGACGCAAAGACTAATAGTGATGACAACAGTAAAAACTCAACTTAAACTTTTACAATAATTATGAGTTCTCAGGTACTTGCATGTTTACCCATTAATTAATAATTATCTCCAGTATTCATAGAATAACAAAAAAAGTTTTAATTGGAACCCTTGAAATTTGTTATCAGACATGTCTGAATCACGAAGTGTTATTGTTGCTGCACTTTCAGCGACTGCCTTAATTTTCTTTGACAGTTCTGGCCAGGGCGGTGACACTGGATAGGGCCTACGCACCTCTTATTTTCTGTAAACGATTGCGTGTGTACCAATATATAAACATCATTGCAAGATATTGTAATATATTAACAGAAATAATATTTGTAGGCAGTTACCATATATATTACAGTGTTACTGTCAAAATCTACACGGATTAAACTTTTTGTTTTGTTGTAAAAACTGTTTGAAGAATGTTAATGTATACTGAGAGCCTCGAAAATTTTTTGTAGTGGTACACCCAAGGATTGTGTAAGGTTATGCCACCATTTTCCGTAACTATTATCACTCGTGTGCATGCTCGTATTGTGGTTATGATTCGGGAACATTTGTCGTACGAACTGGTTTGTTTTAGTTAGACCTTTAAGTTTAAAGTTCCAGGTGCATTTTTTTTTTTGCCAAGTCTAGGTTTTTGTTGTACCAGTTATATGTGGTTTCATGACCTGTGTTTCACTTTGAATACCAATTATCTGTGTCAATAACAAGCACTGCAAGTACGACATCACAGCTGACAACAAACAGCAAGATACAATGAGTATTGGATAGTAAGCCTAAGTATTTTCACAAAACAAGGAGTACTAGTTACTTAATTATTTTTTAATCTCGCGACAGCATCATGGCAACAATGTAACTGCAGTGTTTATATTAGGGTTTGTTTTCATTATTTCATTACTGTTTTCTGTGAAAATATTTTCATGATTTCGTCAATTTTAATGAGGTGATTTTTCTATCTTTTTTGCTATTTTTCATGCCATTTCATTGCAATTTTTTACAGGTAAAACAATATTTTGTGGCAGCGAATGTGTTACTTTAGTTACATATTTAAATGAAATTATTATCTTGGTAAAAATCTATTAATTGAATTATTTAAAATATACACATATATTACATCCGATACATAGTATCTTTTGGTCTATACAATACACAAATAAGTACATATAGAGTAAATGTAATGGGGGATACAAGTTTATAATACATTATTTACCACAATACCTATTATATCATTATTCCAGCTGTAAAATATGATTTAAAAAAAACTGCAATTGATTAGGTAAAACTGACCTTGCAATATTTTCACTATAAATAACAACTTAATTGTATTATAAATTGGTTTCTGTCAAACATTTTAAGAAACAGCACCAATATAAGTACTGTATTTGACTGTATGTACAACACACTATAACAAATTAACAACTATGAATAACTTAAATAGGCCTACTTTTTTAATATAAATAAAACATTAACTACGTATAACATTAACACTAACCTTGAATATGCTCATTATTGTGTTTCGGCTCTGCATTATCTACCCTCTCAGTTTCAACTTCTTTTTTTTTCGCCACTGGTAAAATTTCCTTGCATTTTATGCGATGTATGAATAAATTTCATTGTCTGTGTCATTTACCCAAGGCATCAATTCCGACAAATTTTACTTAACCATGTAATTACTAAAGAAAAATCTTTTATTTGTAATTAATTTTGCTGTGTTAACAGATACATCATTAATCTTATCACTTCGTGTTACACACAAAAATAAATGGGTAGCACATAACACTAAACTAGAGCCAGTTTTATATATACTTGGACTCTCGAAACTTGCTTCCGTGGTCAAAAATCAATACTGTCTACTGTGGCGGCACTATTCCCCTTCACACACATACCACGTGCTCGTTGCGCCTACGCTGACCACGTGCTCGCACAAACGCGCCCTCTGATTCACCCGTAGAATATTGCTGGATTCGGTATGTCCTCGGCTAGCTGTAGGTTCAGTGATAGAGTTACAAGTTCTTACCTCAGTGTCGTGGGTACGAGAAGAAAAGAGCGAAAACCACCAAATATAAATATTGTCAGATGCACCCAGGGATTACTATTACCAGTAAATGATAAAAGTACTATTTAGTAGCACGATCTTTATTGAATACTCAGATTCAATCTACGCAACACAGTTACAGATCCCTGTACAACACACGCGGTGGGCTCTCACCTCAAAACCCAACTCTCAATTTATACTGTAAAAGATATACGTAGCTAAATTCGGAACAAATAAATTAAATGCGCAGCCCGATGGCTCACGTTACCAAAAAAAAGAAAGGTGCTGCAGCCCCGATGTTAAAGGATCTCCATGGCACGTGTGCCCGCGGGAGCTCTCCCAGCACACGTCCGATCAGTTCGACAGTCAGATAGCTAAGAACGTCCGGGATGCTGGACTCCCAGCATCCTCTCCACTTCTCTCCGGAAGTGCCCAGAGATGGCACCACAGCAAAACACATTATCCCAGTCTCTACTAACACAACTTCATCACGCTCGGCGATTCTCGAGACTGTACATATCTCTGGGCAACTAACGAGAAGGAAAAACTACAAGATGGCTTCCCGCCTTTAACGAAACAATAACAAATGATTCTACATTCACAATTACACTTTCCTCAGCCCTGAATGCTCTCGCCTGTCACACATAGCACTTAAATTGTTAACGGAAATTACTAGTAGTTAAGGTTCAGCCCACCGCTCGTAAATTAATTACGTCAGATTACAGCAAACAACATCACAACCATTGCAAATAAATAAACGTCCCTTGCTTTTCTTCATTCATTTACCGTGGTCTACACAGACAAATGTGTCAAGTCCCGGTTACAACTTAAACTACACACAGGTCCTTAATAGCTATTCTAGGTGATCTCGATGCACTACACACTGGCAAGCCGGGTCTCCCGTTCTCCTGAGCGACTCATCCTAACCCTCATTCTATACCTAGTGATCGCGAGACATGCCGGGATTCCATTAGACCTATGCTGACGCCGGAAAACACATATAAATAGGCTTTTAGTTCTTAATGGTTACACCGAAAGTTACGTTACGTTTAGGCCAAAGAAAGCTATTATTTCACACCACAAACAGAATTTGGAAAATAAATAGGGTGGGCAAGCCAAGTGCCTTACAACCCCCCAGAAAGATTCGGTAAAGAACCTTGAACGGATCTTTCTAATAAAAAAAAATGGTAAGTCCTGCCGGTGATGTCAGCATTTGAATCAGATATCTGCATCCTCGCGGACCGATTCTTAGTTAATCGCAGGATTACTCGCGTTACCCGAGATTCCACTCACACCTTATAGCTAAAATACACAAACAGCAAAACAAATAGACACAACTCGTGTGCAACTGCACGGGATCAGGCCTTGTTATCTTGGGATACCTTTCCCACATTAAGCAATTCATACATTTTCTGTCACAACGTATGATATTACACCCTTAATTTACTGGATTACACAGATTCAAATTGAAATTCCTTTTAACAACAACACTCACGATAACCACAGCTCGCATGGTTTTACCGCCTTAAGCGAACTCCATAAAGGTACATAACCTTAATACTGAAATTACCCTAACTCTCTCTCCCCTTAATTGCCACATTTCTCTCTCTCTTTTTTTTTCTTACATTTCCTGCGCTCAACTTCATGTCACGTCACGTAACTCTGTGTGCCCCAGCCCAAGGAGGTTGCTCCCCTGTCCTTGACAACAACACCCCTCCACTACTCTTAACTACTTTCCCTGGCTACGGAACGGTCTGAGTAGGTACGAATTGTAAGTTCCCTTAATCACGCCATCGTCCACGTTCACCAGCTCCCACGCATTCGGCCCCCTGGCCCTAGATATTCTAAATGGCCCTTCGTATAAGAGAAACAGCTTCTTGGTCTCTTTTTTAATGAATTGGCTGCGTTCTACCACCCTTAATAGCACACAATCCCCTACGTCGAATACTTCCTCACGCGCCTGCTGATGCCTTCTCCTCCTTTCCGCTTCCGCCTTTAGCTTCTCTCTCACTCTCATCACGCGTTCCTCCCTCACTGGCTCTACCGACTGCGGAAACTCTATACTCGCTGCCAATGGCTCCCTCAACACTGTATTCTCCACCAACTCAATCGGCGCGAACCCTGTACTGCTGTGCACATGCAGATTAAGAAAGACATTTAACAGTGGTACTGCTTCAGCCCATCCCCTATGTTGCTTATGATAATATGTCCTAAGGAGCCTGCCTATCTCCCTCATAACTCGCTCCACCGGGTTACTCTGCGGGCGTCGGATGGATGAATACACGTCAATCCCGTCCCATAACATCTCCACTTATATTTGTTGGATGTAAACTGCGTTCCGTGGTCACTTAAGATTCGCTTGGGCTTCCAGAATTGCGGAAAGTGATCATTCATCAGCCGGCTGACGCATGCTGTTGCAGTAGCCCGCTTGAGCGGGTAGCACCTGACTAGCTTCGTAAACACGTCTAAGACAACCAGTAAATACTGCACACCTCCCCTTGATCTAGGCAGTGGCCCATACAGACCGACAGCCATCAAATCTAGCGGACCTTCAGGTATAATCGCGTTCCATGGCCCTTCCCAGCTCCTATTGGGAAATTTCGCCTTCTGACACAGCTCGCAGCAACTCACCAGCTTCCTCACGCATTTCGCCATCCCACTCCAATAGTAACTTGTCTGCAACAACCACAACGTCTTTTTTTCGCCAAAATGGCCCGTCGCTCTGTGTACGTGCACTACCAACTCCTTAACCCACGCTCCTGGTACACAGATACGCCACCTTTGTTGCGCCAATGCCTGCCTTGCGGAACAGCACACCCCCGCTAATACAATACCACTCAGCTAACTTCCCAACTGCGGGATCAGTCACGTCCACCGTCGGGCTCTCCAGTATGCCCATAATTTCTCCCCATGTGCTATCCTCCCGCTGCGCTGCGGCGATACCAGGAAACTTACGTATCAGCTCTACGTCCCGCTTGACGGCAACTCTAGCTAAAATCGGCCCTGGCCTAGGCTTGTCTTCCAACACAACTATCTCCTCCTCCACTACAGTTCTACTTAGCAAGTCTGCGTCACCGTTATCCCGTCCGGAAATGTACTCGATCCTAAAATTAAACTCCTGTAGTGCCAGGCACCACCTGGTCAGCCTACTACCCATCAGCCGGCATGATTGTAAGAAAGATAAACTATGGTGATCCGAGCGCACTACTACTTCGTGCCCCAGCAGGATGTTC
>PNEQ01051916.1:0-12549 GCA_003012365.1 Medauroidea extradentata
CAGGAGTAATTGTGTGCATACCTAATTGTGTTGTGAGAGTTCTAGTTGATTACTGTTTTGTGTATTTCGTAGCTTTGTGAGCTATTAAATCCAGTACTTAATTTAACTCTTTTATTTGTAATTCTAAGACCTCTATCCCAAAGAACTCATGGGAATTGCCCACATGTAAAGTTTGTGCTCCTCAAACTTGTAACAATATTGTTGGTGGTGCACAGTTACACATGCTGGTGCAAAGTATACCCAGTTTACGGTAGCTCTTAAAGTACACATTGCTTGCATTTACAGAACTGTACTGTAGCCCTTGCTACCCTCCACCAATAACTACGTGGATGTGTCAGCTTTATTTATGTGCATTCTACATTATGCCCCGTAAAACGACCATGAGTATTCTACGGGAACAACCTCACATCACAGTAAAACACTGCACAATTACAGTGTCTCTTAATTAGTAGGATACTGATTTGAATCATCTGGTGATGCCCCTGGTGGTGTCATCGCCTGGGTCTTTGAGATCACATGAAAAGAGGCTACTTGCCCGATGTCAGGCAGGCCATATCACAACACTGTACTACAAAGCTCTCACAGTTATTAGGACTACTGCATAGTTACAAGAGCCAATAACATTGCTGTAGTAGTACTAGAGCAGGAAGGAAAGAAACCTCTTAATGGCCCAAAGTTAACTTTCAATAAATTTCAGCTTGTTTGATTCTACTGTACGAGATTAATTCTTGTGTCAGCAATGTCGTTTCTGTCCACACCCAGTTTGTACGAGACTACACCATGTTGCTATACAAGTCAGAGGCAGCAACAGAGCTTGTAACTGTGTAACTACTCACCCCACAATATCACAGCACACTGACCCGAATAAACTGGGGAAAAGGAGTGTTGTTCTGAGCAGGAGAACATAAAAAAAAATCTAACATTTCAAGTGAAATACAGCACAGTTTTAAAATTTATAGGTAAATGTACCCCAACATTTTGAAGGAATTATGAACAAATCTGAATTTGAATTTTAACTATCAATACAGTATAGCTCAAGAAGAGCAGATCTACCAACCTCAAATCACACCCATCAGTAATAACAATACTATGAAAAGAATATGTGTAAATCATGCAGACCTACCTTCCTAACAAAAAGTTGAATCTACAATTCAAAGCATTTAAAGTAAAACTACTAAACACTGTATTTTTTTACTTGCTTAATTTATCCTTGTTTGATAAGAATTGTCTGTGTGCTTGGCTTTCCTTAGCTGTTCTGAAAATTTCTTGCTGAAACAAACTTCTCCACTTGAGCCACTTCTTTCACCTTCCCAGCAAAGCTAAAAACTCGTTCAGTAGCTTCAGTGGCTGACTTTAAAGTGAGACAACTAAGGGATAACATTTTCACTACATTAGAACCAGTCCTCCCAACGGAAGCCAAATCGAACTGTCTGCTCACCAAATATTCAATAGTTTCACTTTTAAGCCTGACTTTCAACCACACTTAACGTAAGTACGAACACACACACTTATGTTAAATATTATAGATGGATTCACAACAATATTTAATCTAGACACGCATGGAAAATGTTTAATTCATAACAAAATGTTGGTAATAGATGATCTTAATTTAGTTTTATTTTTCGAAGAGAATTAAATAATTTATGACTAGGTAAACAATTTCTCAATATAAATTCATGTTAAATTGAGTTGCACATGCTGTATTCACAACCACCACTTAGTGTGCGTGCGTACAAAGTAGAAAGTTGATCACCTCTATTATGTACGTATGCATGCTATACAAGGATGTGAATGCTAACTTGCTCAATCAGTGTTTCAACTTTTACACATACGTACGCACATACACTAAGTGGTGGTTGTGAATCCAGCTTTAGTATCACCAGCTACATACTGCAAATAACCCAAATGATCGACTACTGCTATCTTTAAATTATATACAACCAGAAACCATGTAAACAATAACTCGGCACAAGTTAGAGTCGTTTCTTCAGAAAGCAGCAAAAAATAATTACACATACTTATTGATCATCCTAGCTTTAAAATGTTCCGTATGTTTTTAGGAGTCAACATGCCGTCTACAGTCATCCATTCCACCACATGCAAATGAAAAATCACACGTGCTTACGTTACAAAACGCATAATAGAAAACATTTGAAGAGGATAAGCGTAGCCATCTTTTGAATAGTTGTGCCTGACGATATGCAGACAAGCTTTTTTTTTATTTTTCAAATGCAATGTGTTCAATCACATGCTTAATTTCTAAATTTCACTGAAGAATACAACACTACCGAAACATGAACAATATTCATCCATCCATATTTACCAAGATTTTTACGTATGTAGTCAAGACAAAACTCGCTTCGATGAAAAAAATGGCTTATGAGACAGAAACAAAAACAATATAGGTTAGCCAACATAACATACCAAAATTACCATCCCTGTGTGAAAAGTCTGAGAACATGTACTAGTATTATTGCAAAACACACTTAGTACTACAACTCATCCAACTATGTGAAACCACGAGAATTAGTTCACTGTTTTATCAAGACATGCAAACAATAAATATTTCAGTTCTTTGCGCAATCACGTGATGTTTACGAACCACATTTATGCAGCACACATACTAGAAAAGCGACTTTCTCATTGCCGTTCATCACAATGCCCAGTTTCCATAATAAATCCCTGTAATTCCATAATTCGGTGATTAATCTGTAATAATTATGGAAAATCTGTAACAGTTGGCAGCTCTGCAAGTCTGGATATTGTACAGTCACTTAGGATAATACAAAAATATACCATTATCTTAGAATAACGTCAGAATATACTATTATAACAACCTTTAATGTAACATTACAAAGCATATAAACATGATTAGTATAAAAGAATACCGTAACTTTGAAGGTCTGTATTAGCACAATCAAATAACTTACAATTTTGTGCGACCATCCAAAAGAACCGTGAAATAATGAAGTTTTTGTACCCATACCTTTATAAAGGTTCAATATTTGATCACCACAAGCAGCACGACGCACATTGACACATCTGCGCAATATTCTAACTCATTCCACACTCGTACCAGCATGTTCGGTGTAATGGTGGTGTGTTGTCTAAAAGCCTTGGTGTGAGGTAGTGAGGGTACATCCTAAGGTTTCCTTTGTGTGCCACTAGAGGGCACTGAGAGCTACCTTCGTTGCACTACAGGCAAAATTGCAAGCTGTTTGGTTGTGATTATACATATCTTCAAAGTTGGGGTATTCTTTATTTATCCTGTATTATCTGATTTTTGGGGCTGAAAACTATTACTGCAATTTTTTTTCCTAAAAGCAAACAGCTGTGTGTACACTTGGGGTACAATATAATTCTATAAACATTTGTAGATTAACATGAATTAATATATTTTTCAATCCTTCCAACTAGAAATGAATGACAATACTGTCTATTTGCATTCACGTGAAAGCTCGCGAAAGACGCACACGTGATCAAAGGTAAGGTCTGTCAATGAAAACATGCAGTGTTCAAGTCATTGTAGCTTGTAATCAGGGTTGTCCAGAATGCTTGCCATGTGTATTGGCAGACAGGTATTGAGCGCAGAATACCATGCACGAATTGGTGGTATTTAGGCGAGTAGTCATGGGAACCTATCAGTGTGAATGAGATAGTATGAAGAACCCCTAGAAATCTCTTTGAACAGCGACATCATCCAGCACGATAAACAGTACAGAAAGTCACAACAGTTTGCCAGATGCATTTGCATTTCCACCGTTGCCAATGCTCACGCTGTGCACGGTACGCGATAAACTGTGATTCTCATGTGCGCATGTATTTAATATACTAACTTATAATAAATAAAATTTTTTTGTATGATATGTTTATGCATCTGAATCACTCGTATCTACGAAAAGTGCTCATGATGACTACTCATAATTATCAAAATTTTTTTACAGTAAAATGCATACACAAACTGACTGTGCATTACAAAACACTAGTAATTACGATTGTCTTGTAATATACCGTATAGGCATCCCCTGAGTTACATAACCTGCAACTTACGTACATTCGTAGACATGTAAAAAATTTCTGATACCTTACAAAAACTTCTAACCGGTATATTGCTTACTGCTTAAAGTGTTCCCTAACTTCACCACTACACCATTCCATAGTTTTTATGAGCTATGCAGATCTTTCTCCTTGCTCTAAATAAGATTAGAGAACACGTAACTGTGCATCTGCGACTTTACCTTCCGTGTCCGCGCGCCGAGACAGGAAGTGAGGCACGTACGTGACTGCCAGTATCGTGCACTGTATAAATACAGCCTCACCTTTGTGCGTGACGAGTGTGCAGTGGCAGACGCTGCAGTAGCGCTTGTTATCTCGTGCTGTGCGGTAGTCAATCACTCATGAAATAGAACTGCCTATTTCAATCATAAATACAATCTTGGGACAGAAATTGTACTGTGAAAAGTACGAAAGGTGCGTCACATTGAACGCCACCATAATTACAAAGAAAAGGCTGGATGTGATTTCCGAGATGGAGATACAGTTGTCAAGCTGGATAGAAATGAGACGCAAAAATGGATACCACTTAATTTCCTGAATATCCAGAAAAAGATAAGATCCTTGCATGAAAATTTAGTGAAGAGAGCTGGGAAATCAAACACGGAGCGCACATTTAAAGCTAGTGCCGGGTGGTTTGAACAATTTAAGAAGCGAACAAATCTTCACAACACCAAGATCACTGGCGTGGCTGCAAGTGCAGATGCGGATACAGCAAATGATTTTCCTAAACTACTCGCAGAAATAATTGAGGAAGGGGGATATTTGCCTGCACAAATTTTTAGTGTTGACGAAAAAGCCCTGTTTCGGAAGCGGATGCCAGAACAATAATTTATTCCAAAAAGAGGAAAAAATCAATGCCTGGATTCAAGGTCGCCAAAGATCGTATTACTATAAAGGTCAGTAGTAACGATTCCGGAGACATGAAACTCAAACCGGCCATAAAAACTGATCCTAGCAGACTGCCCATAATCTGGAAATCCAACACCAAGGCCATGTACACTGTTTGGAGAGTGGTTCAGTAATAACTTTGTTCCAGAGGTGAAGAAATATTACACCAGGAAAGAGATTCCATTTAGTGATTCTCATTTTGGACAATGCACCTGGCCACCCAGAAGAACTGGACGGCTTTCTTCCTGACATGAAAGTTGTTTACTTGCCTCCATGAACCACATCCCTCTTGACTGTGCCCTGAACTGGTTGACGACTTCAGGTGTTTCACTGAAGAAAATCAGACAACCGAGACAAATTGTGAATTGGGACATTTTCAGCAGGTAAGGAAAATGTGTGTTGAGCTAGCAAACAATTAGAACTTAAGTGGATGCAATTGACAATGAGCTTTTCATGTGACTGGATTCAGTTTCTTGGACGTACTCCATTGCAAATTGAATGACTGTCAAAGAAAACTAAACAAATAAAAGCAAAACCATAAGCAGAGTATGCTTTAGTCAGCAAGATACATACACAACATGAATTTCCAAAATGGAATCGGGTAAAATAAAAACAAGGAACAAACAGATAATAAATGAAAATAATAAAAAATAAAATAAAAAACCAAGTAACATGTGACAACGATGAGACAAAACAAAAAACACAGTAGATATCAGACACGAACAGAAAAATAACAAAGAGACACAACAAAGAGACGAGACAAAATTCAACAGATATCAGGCATATACAGAAAAGACAAATGACACAGTGAAGAGACAAAACAAATCACAGTAGTTTTCCAGACAGTGTTACGACGTTTCGGGAACTGGAATCTGTTCCCATCATCAGGTAGACACACACGGTTCAGGAACACGAGTGCGACAAGAGTTGAAACTTTTTTCTTTTCTTTAATTTCATATATCAAATTTGTATTTAAGTGATTAGCACATATATTACAACAAAACCTAGCATCTACGTTCTCGTTATTTACGTCTGCCTGCGATTTGCAAGCTTTTCGTGTGTCATGATGAAGAGCTCACAACTGAAGATCTGGTTCAGATGGAAGAATTCCGACAATCTGAAGAAAATAAGTCAACTGAGCTGCCTTCGACTGAAGAAAAGAAATTTACAAAGAAGGGATTGGCTGAAGTTTTAAATTTGTTAGACACTGCACTATTAAAATTAGAAGCTATGGATGCACACAGTCAAATAGTTGAGAATGTACGTCAACATTTATATAGTGACATGTCAAGCTGCAAAGCCATCTATGAAGAAAAAATCATGTGACAACACAGTCTACACTTGGCATGTTTGTGTAACGCCGTTCACAGAATATCGCAGATGATCCCAACTACCCTCAACCTTCTATGTCTGGGGAGAGGCAGGTAGAAGTCTCCACACAGAAAGCTCTTGGTCTACCACCATCCCCTTTAAGTGTAGACACTTCCCCTTCGCTGTAGCTGGTCCCCTACCAACAGAACGAGAGAGACAGAGGGAGACTACAGACTAGGAGCCAACAGCATGAGAGAGACAGAGGGAGACTACAAACTAGGAACCACCAGCCAGCTGCTGTGACGGGACTTTCCCATACTCCAATGTAAACAAATACGCAGTGACCGTGGACACAAATTACAAATTAAAGTGAAAGTGTTCTTAAATGTTTTTGTGTGTAACAAATTATTGTTGTTTGATGTCCATCTATCTTCTGGTGTGCGTCAGAGTTAAAAAAATAACGTGCAAGTTTAAATATGTTTTGAACAGTAAGTTAAAACATAACTTGTAGGTAGGTTTATATTGTACGTACACTAAGTTAGATAACAGTTGAATACATTACAATTTTTTTTAAATTTAACAAATTTGTTCTCATGTGATTAAATACAAATATTTTTAACATTAAAGCTGCATGCAATAGAGTTAAAATATACAATTATGTGCAGATTGGTTTACATTTTTTGTGGCCAGTTAAGTTAGGTAGCAGTTGCAAGAGTTGGATCTTTTTTTTCTTTTCTTTAATTTCATATCAAATTTGTATTTAAGTGAAACCTAGCATCTACATTCTAGTTATTTACATCTGCCTGCGATTTGCAAGTTTTTCTTCAGGTCCTTTTTTTTTGCCATTCAGTGCAATGTTAAAATTTTCCCGCATATCATATCACCATGACATTATACTTCCCGCTGTTTACGTATTTTGCCTCATTGAGACAATTTAAACACACAATGGCAGAGTCACTGATGATGAAGAAAGGACCTCTAAACTTGTTTGGAAACAGAACAAAGAAGAAACACTATAGCCAGAGATGATCATGTGCAAAGCCTTTAAAGAATGACTGTGACCGTGGGTATTACTTGTGCTCACAGCACAATAAATCCAAGATGACAGCAAGAGAATTGCTATTACTTGCACTATCAATTGTCTCTTTCGCTATTGATTGCTGTATTCACATTGGCAACATTGATCTCTTTACGTACGTTCGTTTGTTTACAAGTGCAAAAACGGCACCCTTAACCTAAAATTATCTAAACGTGTTTGAAAATATTTTATTATAAACAGCTGATGTAAAGCAATTTCCACTTTAGTGCAGTGTGTTTAGATGGTGATATAACCATATTGTAATATAAAAAAATAGCGGACAACATTTTCAATAAAAAAATTTAAAATCCTGCAGAAGTGCGACTAGTAGTTCGTGGAACATGTTTTAATCAGAGTAAAAACTTTCCATTCCCATTCAAATGTGTACTATTACTGTCTAAATATGTGATTGCATTGCAAAAAATGTTTAAATGCTGAACATTGTTAGCAAAACAGAAAAAATCAGACACTTATATACAATAACTTTTTAAGATGTTCTCAAGTGGTAGGCGCAAATCTTCCCATAACAGTACTTTAATTCCAGTATTGGTAACTCACACTGTTCACATTTTATACGACAAAATATGATAAATGCATTACTTGCATGAATAGTTATCACTTAAATTTGAATTTGCTTTTGCCTGTAGAAAATTTTTTTAAATAGCATTAAAATAAAAGTAATAAATAAAGTAAGCAAAATTAGTTTTTTGAGATTTCCCTCAATTTACACTTTCTTGAACTGTCCCCCTGAAAGGTGTAAATAAGGGGTTTCATTATATATTACATATATTTTTACATCAAAACTAATGCCTTTACATTATTGAAACGTATTCTTTACAGTAGTCTAAACATTATAGGTACATTTATTCCGGTTTCTTTACAAGTATATATCATATAGCATTTAAGGGGAAAAGTGCGCCAATACTTCATGCGTATTTTTAATATATTGGATATATTTACATTAAAAATAACATTGTCAGTGGGCACCCAATATTATTATTAAGGAACCAGCTGAAAAAACTCAGAACAAGTCTCATTACAACTACTTGTAACAAATATGTACGGAAAATATGTCACTTCAGCATACCCCCACCATAAGTTTAACACAAGTCTGACTTACATTAAATTACGACTTACGTAAGCGACGCAAGAATGTAACCCTCACATTAGTCAAGGGATGCACGTACTCATAGTAGTGAGATTATACATAAATCACAAGGACATCTTCCGTAAATATGACCCACCCTTGTCCCGGAGGACACTAAATACACGAATGTCTTCTCGAATACAAATAGTTCAATTTCTGTACTGTTTTGCGGAAAAATAAGGCTCGTCATAAATGAAACACAAATGTATATCAATAGACAAACAGATGGCACGCCCATATACTGTATTGTGTCAGTATTGCAATAAAAAGTCTAGTTAATGCAAAAATGGCATCATTGAGTCCAAACTGAATCACTTAAGAAGATTTTAACTGTTGCCCAGTCGTGTTTATTCCAGATGCTCGCCCAGCTGATGGGTAGCGCTCATAATGCGTCCTCTTTTTTTTTGTTGAGCCTTCACTTAGCTACGTAGTCATGCAGAGTCTCGCACACGTCACGGCCTTGTGAGATAACAATTCGTTATCCCTGTACTAGATCTCTGGAATAATAAATGAAATGAAGTAGCTTATAAACAAAAACGTGCACACAATTATTCACTTTAGTCCAAAGTAATTACATTTTTTGGACAATTTTTAAAATTTTCTGATGATTCCCGAGAGTACATTAGTAAAATTGCTACCATCGTAAAATTGGGGGTCTAGTACAGGGTTATTATAAATGATTCATCAGGTTTTAAAAATTTGTAATTCAAAAAGTACTCCATGAAAAATTATGAATGATACATGAAAACAACCAGAAACTCTCCAAGTTTTTTTGCACCACTTTACAAATGTTCAATGTGCGCTCCCTTCGTCACTCGACAGACATCCAATCGGTAGTCGAATTCGCCCCACACACGTTGCAGCATGTCCCTGTTGATGGTCATGACAGCTGTGGTAATGCGGTTTCGGAGTTCATGCAGTGTTGTTGGCAATGGTGGTATGTCAACAGAGTCTTTCACGTACCCCCAAAGAAAAAAGTCACACGGTGTAAGGTCAGAAGACCAGGGCGGCCATCTGAACAGTGTCAAGTCATTCTGACCACAGCGTCCAATCCAGCGGCGTGGGAGTTCATTGTTGAGGCAGCGACGCACTTCTGTGTGCCAATGCGGTGGAGCTCCATCCTGCTGGAACACGAAGTTGGCAGAATCCTCTCTTACTTGTGAAAATAACCACAACTCCAACATGTCGAGATAGGACAGACCCGTCACAGTGTTTTCAAGAAAGAGAGAGAGAGAGAGAGAGAGAAAGGACCGTACACCCTTGTCTGTGAGATTGCACAGAAAACATTAAGTTTTGGCGAATCTCGTATGTGCTGCACTGAAGCATGGGGATTTTCAACGCCCCATATTCGAACATTGTGACGGTTCACTTTTCCACTCAAGTGAAACGTTGCTTCGTCACTGAACACAAGACGTGTGGCAAATTCTTCAGCCTGCATAGCTTCCTGCATGTTCTCGCAAAACTCAACCTTGACAGCGTAATCTTCTGGATGCAAGTGTTGCAACAACTGTACGCGGTACGGTTTAAGTTGTTACAGTTGTCGCAAAATCTTCTACACTGTCTGCTGAGGTATTCCAAGCTCGCGACTTGCTCGGTTAGTTGACTTTCGTGGGCTACGCGCATAACTTTTCCTCACTCTGATCATTGTTTCGTTAGAAACACTTGGCCGTCCTGTGCTCTTACCTTTGCACAAGCATCCCGTATCCTGGAATTGACGATACCATCGTAAAATGCTCTGGTGACATGGTGGTTCTGTGTAGTAATGCCCTTGGAACACACGCTTAACGGTAATAACAGATAAACATTTCGCATATTCCAAAACACGAAATGCTTTCTGTTGGCTTGTCGCCATTTTGTGAACTGATCCAGTGCTACCACATGTTGTAACAAAAAAGTTTTAGACTCGTATTAAATAAAACTTTTTGAGTTTTTCTTTTGTTAGGTAGTTGGTGTGAGCTTTTAAATTAATAGACTATGAATTAGGGGTGTGCGAATAGTGGTTTTAGGGTTTCAAATAGTTTTCGAACGAATATTAATTTTTCAAATAATTTTCGAATAGTGTTTCTTAAAATTTCGGTATACATTTGCCAGTGCATAATCTTGTATTTATAAGGAGATATAGAAATGCACTTCGCTTTATTAATATAAGCATAAAAAGTTAGCCAGTTTTTTTTGATAACCTTAAACATTCCTAAAACATATATGTTTTTGTAACTTTGTACCTGTTCTTACAGCAATATACTGCTCTTTATTCTCAATTTTCTGTTTGAGGAATCACAAAATTGTTTTTGTTAACAAATGCTCATTACAGATGGCACTGCTGATCCAGTTTACTACTTCTCTACATGTATAAAGACAAAAAAAAAAAAGTACTTTTCTGTAATATTTTTGGAACAATTTAACTACAGACATTTTAAAGCTACATTAATATGTAGTGAATTATTACAATACTACGAAAAATTAAATCTTTGTGCATAGGAAACAACGTAATGCTAATGGCTAATCATTTTGCAAACTAATTCAGTGAAACTTCCAGGGTAATTTATATTTGGAAACATTCGTAGAAGGTAAATATCAAGTTTAGCTACTTATCGTGTACCAGTCAAAACTATTGATTTGATGGAAAATTGTTTCTGGTGACATTCTAAGTAGTCCTATGTAAAAAAATTTTTTTTGTTTGGCTAGGTTAGTTTACAAGTTAGTTTAGGATAGTTTAAATTAGATTGGGTTAGATAAAATTAGGTTACCTAACTTAACCTAATCTAACTTAAACTAATGTAAATTAACCTAACATATTTTTTTTACGTAGGACTACTTAGAACGTCACTATTATTGACACATTTTTCACTTTTAAAATCAATAGTTTGGCAGGTACACGATAAGCAGCTAACCTTGGTATTTACCAAGGTCACAATATTAGTGATACATAAAGTTCTAGTGTGAACCGCCGTAATTTCATCCCAGCGAATACCTTGTATCCGCACTTTCGTCACATTAAATTCGGAATTGCAGGCTACCCAAACAGCTGAAAATGGTGTTTCTCCACATTTTGGCCATTTTAATTCGTGTTCCCGCTTTTTGCGACACCGGTAAGGGTTCACAATATTTTTCGTTTCTTTATTTAACGAAAATAAGAATTATTAACTTCCCCGCAACAAAATTTTATGCAAATATACTGCGCCGCGTTAAAAGTAAAGAGTTAAACACCTTATCATAGATGTATGCATGGTAACTATGCAGACATCAAACTTTCGCTGCCGTGATCACGATCTAACAACGTCGACGAGACCACCACTGCCGCCATCTTGTGTATATCGAGACGTTCTGTTAGCGCGTATCGCTACGCTTCGGTGATGAGTATCTGCGCGAGTATATCTATGGCCACAAATGTGAGTCTCACGTGAATATGTAAATATTTATGTTGAATGTATACCAGAATATGCGTTCTTTCCCGTATATTTATTTTAACCTTTAAACATGCACAAAACAGGAAAAATCCGGTAAATTTCGTAATGTTTGTAAGTGAAAATAACATTGTTACCCGCTCGGATTATATTAATAAATTGTTTAAAATTCACTATTCAAAACTCTTCGAATACTTCGAAATTTGGGAATCTGGTATTAGTTTTTCGAATATGAATAGTTCAGATTTACTATTCGAAAAATATTCGCACACCCTGCGACGATTCTGTTGATGGGTGTGCTCGTGACCCGCGTTTGGTTATAATAAGAGGTGTCGCTGCTCTGTCTCTTACGTGATTAATGTTGGATGATTGGGTTCGTAATAAGTAATGTTGTAGTATGCCCGGCTAGCTCTAATTGAAATAAAATAACAAAGGAGTTTCTTTTTAAATCGGCCTAAGGGACTCGCGCACTGCGGGTTGCGTCACGAGAGGTAGATACTTATAGTTTCTTTCGACGAAAAGAATAGGCGCTTCCTCCGGCGGCTTTTGATCGGTCACGACGTTAATTATGTTGCAGGTACCGGCCGCGATCACCCGAAAAGTCCACCCACCGGTGACCCCGAGCTCGCTGTCCACCGTCCTTACAAACCCGACGACGAAGATCC
>PNEQ01051917.1:0-12549 GCA_003012365.1 Medauroidea extradentata
CATTATGTTAACTGGTTTTCAAGTTTTGTATGAAGTAAAAATACGCAAATTTTGACTTTGAAGTGCCATTACGGGAAAACTAGATGAGCTAATTTTTTTCCGTTAGAGGTATATGTACTCTCAAGTAATGTGTACAAAACTAACACTATTTCATACAAATATAAAATTATGTTTTTTCCCCACTTGAACAACCTTAATAAGCGAATCTCCCACTACTGATTATTGCCAATGGTTTACATGTAGTGCGTGTGTTTTCCGTTAATGTTAAAAATGTTAAATTGGACTGTGTTTTGCATAAACAGACTATGCCCCAAACAAATGTTAGGTGGAAAATATTTTTCTGATTTGAAACAGTTGTACAAAATTATTTTAGTTCTTTGTCATGTTTTCATAAATATTGACTTAATAGGACGAAAATACTTTTTGTAAAACTGTTTCATATCTCATAAACTTATAGCATAATTTATTTATACATGTATATAAAAATTGGTGCATAGTCTGTTTATGCATAACTTTGTACAATTTATTTTTTGTTTAAAAAAACCTTTCTGTAAACTCCTGATTATCCATACTAATTGACAGTAAAAGGTCCACATACAGCAAATTCTTGATTTAAATCGCTGCAGTTTGCTTTATATCGAAATTACATCACTCAAGTTTATGTACCAACGATGAAAGTCCTCACATATTCAGAATGTTATTTGCTACCTGTATTTTTGGCTTTAGTTGTATAGTTAAAATATGTATTGCACCATTCCCAGTGTATTTTCTGATAAATCAATTCAACGTACATAAACTGTTCTGGTTTTACATTTGATTTATGCTACTGTACGATAAGTGTGACTCGCCCTAGTGTAATATGTGCTATGACAGTTGCTTCCTGACTTTGATGCTCGCCTTTCCATTTGCTCTCACAGTATTGTATTTCCACTTCAGCTTCTAAGCAATCTTTGACTCTTCAGTTGCTATGATAAGTTTTAAATGTAATGCTGATAACTGTATCACATTGCAGATGTTAATCAAGTTTCAGTTTGCTACAATTTATGTATTTTTTATTTTGAGATGGCTTGAAAATGGCTAAATTTATCGTAGAACTCTTTCATTAAAAATAAGAATGCATCATGTGTCAGGTTACCAACAAAAATGGAAATTTTGCTATGTTTCCATATAGGCAGTAGGATTGTTGACAGCGGACAAGTGTTATGGCTAACAAAACTAGTTCAGTTTGAGCAATAGGTGATAAAAGTATAAGTTACTAAATTGGTAATCTGTTAGTGCATCAGACAAGCTATACACATAATAACAAAATTGATAAAATAATCATAATGCATGCCATGTAGATCAAAACAAGTGCAGTTGTCCTGCAAACTTGGAGTTAAATCTAAACACAGCTTTAGCCTTGTACAGGAAGGAAATAAAAATGTTGATGGCACTTTGACACTTTTTCTGACAGCTGTGAGGGGTTTGAGTGATTTCACATGTTATAATTTTTACAGAATAAAAATTAATCACAGACAACCAAGCAGGCTACACTAATTGTTTCTTCAGAAAATGAGACACTGTGGTAGCCCTTACATGCACAGTGAAGAAGTAGGAAAATATCCCAAGTCATCCAGAATAAATACGTTTAAGTAAAATGGCTGATTCTTTGCATCACTTTTATTGTTCCATCATAATCATTAGTTTTTTGCATTATCAGTGTTATGTAAAATGTTTCAATTTCATATTTGGAACGTTTAGTTTTAAAGTGTTGCTTACTTGCACAAATTGTAATACAATTTCTTAGCATTATAAAACACTTTTCTGTGTATGGATTGTAAGGTTTATAGTGAATTTTATTAGGTAATTAATATGTGCTATTATGTCTGATATCTGTGTGAATTTGTGCTCTTATAAAATTTGTCACCAATTTGGCACTTTATATACAGCAATTTTCATCACCATGTTTTTTTAATATTTATACCAAATATTATTTTCTTATTTTAGACACAAAGTATGACTCAATTTTGCTCTTATAAATTTTTTCTCTCTCATAGTTTTTTCATAATGGCTCTTTAAAGCCAAAATTTGTATGTTTCCAATTTAAGGATGACATTAAAACCAACTCACTTACCAAAGGAAATAAATTCAAAGTGAATAGCTATGTTAAAGGCTACGAGTTAGCTATGTTAAACCACAAAATAAAATATTTTTATATTTTTTAAAAATATTATTTATTTTTGTTTAAATTTCAGCATTTTTATTTCAATACAAAATGTTTTTATTCTTTTTATGTACGTGAAATTGTAGCCTGCGACATCTTTATCCACTGTGAATTTTTTCAGTTTGGTATATTGGTTGGTTTTAGTGTAGCCTTTACAATGGAAACATACAAATTTTAATTGTATACAGCCATAATGTGAAACTATGAGAAATAAAATAATTTCTTAAGAGCAAAATTTAGTCTCATTTTGTGTCTGAAAGAATAAAAAAACATCTGGTACAAATAAAAAATAATAACATGTTGTTGAAAGTTTTTGTATACCGCTCCCTTGCTGGTAACTGTATGAGAGGTACAAATGATCCAAACCGGTTTCATGCCCATGAAGTGTTTCACTCATGAATTATGTAAATTAAAATCTCTCTAGTGTCAAACCAGTGTGTATCTTAAGCTATATGTATTAAAAGCAAAATGTATCATTAATGAAATTTTTGTCAGCGACTACCTTGCACACCTATGTGTATGTGCTGCCAGCTGATTGGCAGTGTGCATCCGGCCCAACTTGACGTGATTTCCAGAAACATAATTTCAGGATAAATTGAGAACATACAGTACCTCGTAAAATTACTACCCTTTCTTAATTGAGGTCTGTTAAATTCAGGTTGCAGTGTCATTAAATCACTTTAGTCATGTCGTATAATCAGGGCTATGTTGTAATATCAATTTTCTACACTTCAGACATATAATGTTAAAGTTTTATTGAAGTAATTTTTTATGATTAAAAGTTTCTGTGGGTAAGGTGCACAGTATGTAATTCACACATGGATAGTCAAAAGGTGATGTTATTAAGACAAGGCCATTCAGCACCTTTAAATTATTATAATTTTAAGTGTTTATTTGTTTAATAACACCCAAAAACCTGTCAAGAGTTTCAAATTTGCTTTTGTAATTTAAGTATGAGAAACTCATTAAAATATTTTCTGTGCATATTATATACAACCAGCCATCACTTTCCTGTTTCATTTGCTTCTATAATTTTATTCCAGAATTTGTGTTTTCACCATAATTCTTCGGGAATTATTTTAGCTGTTTTTGTTAATATGTGTAAAATTTTATGTAGATATTATATTTTACTAATTATTTACTGAGTAAATAGAATGTATAAAATTTTTGTTACCAGTAATTTAGGAACAAATAAATATTTTGAACTTGACCATTTATACCTGCTATGTTAGTACCTAAATTGAAAGAAAAGTTTTGTGTGGTACACATGAACATATATTATTTAAATCATGGTTTTTCACACACACATACAGACACACACACACCAAGTCAATAAATGTCTTTTGTTTGCATGTACGCAGTTGAAACAAGTTTTTTTTTTTTTTTTCAGAACATTTTAACTATAAGTGTTGAGTGTTTGTGTTACTGTAATTATTAATTCCACAACATTAGAACAAAATTATGTATAAAAATGTAACATGTTCAATATGTATACAAAGTTAAATGTGTGTAGTTATTTGCTTTACAAACTATACACTTGTTTAGTTCATTAGTACTGGAGTTTTGTGTATCCTAAGTGAGTTTTGAAATTGAGTTTATTCTGGAAAGCATCTATTTGAATTATGTTACTTGTAATTTCAGAAAGCTATATTGTTCAATATTTTGTATTGTTATTTGTTTGTTGATTTTTAAACTTTATTACTTAAATTTGTTTCCTTTTTTGACTGTGCTTAGCAGTGTTACTAATAATCATAGTTGTATAAATGAATGTATTTTACTTCGACCTCCTTTATCTCCATCGTTCTAAATATTTTTCAAAATATTGAACATCTTGCCATATTTTCATTAAGTTGTTCACACCGATAACCGTAAAATATTTCTATTCGCTCTAGTCATGCTTAGCAAGCTTCAGTTACAGTAATTTAAATATTGTTGCTTATTTCCAAAAATCTCAGAAGTTTATTAGTATATATTTCTCTGAGGCACATATTTCTGAAAGTCCTCTATTTACGTGGGGGATAGATTTCTAGGAACCAAGACATAAATATAAATAAGTACACAGATTGAGTTAGGCCAGATGCCCATGAGGCCGTAGCCAAACGTGTTGGCCAGCTGCAACGTACATACAGCCATGCAAGGTAACTGCCATTGGAACGAAATCTTAGGACTGTACAGGTTTTTTTCTACAGTGGGCTTTTTTTACATTTAACAACTTTAACATTAAAAAATTTTGACATAAAAATGTTGTAATATGACAGGAAACCTATGCTTACACATATTTTAATTTAAGAAAAAAAATATATATCTATATATATGTAAAACTAAAATACAGTGGAATCTCTGTCATTTTTCAAGGGACCATTGAAGAAAAAAGTTGCATGCTAGAAAATTAAAAATGTGGACTTTACCAGTGAATGTACGAAATAATACATAGAACCAAAAATGTTATATACTGCTATGTTTTAGAGATAACATACCAAATTAACACTACTTTACAACAATTTTAAAAGCCCAAAGTGTTTTGCAACATTAACTCCCTGTTCGTCAAAAGTTTTGTTTCATTTCTTACGTTGAGCTCTCGTTTAATGTAGCGACACATTTTGTGGGTTGAAGGATACTGTTTTATTGGCTGAGGTATGTCATGTATTTATAAATATTTAACAATGTAACTGTAATGGAAGTTTGAAATTTATTTTTATCACTTTGAATAAGTGTGAATCATTGTTGGGAATGAACCCTACTTCAATAACAAAAATAAACACATCACATCATAGAAGTATGAGTACATGGTCACTGCTGCCAACCTACGCATGTTGTACTGGCTTAGAATAAATTGATGAACTTAATTGCAGGAAACCAATATGGCCTCTTGTAAAGTTACTATAAATTGTATCAGTTGTAACAACTTCTGATTGATGCCCCATTTTGTGTTAATTCTTTTTATTTAGGAGTGCCGACCGAAACACCTGATGCATCTAATGTTGGATGAATCCTGTTTTGTTTTGATCTGTCGTGATTATGCAGCATGCGATTGTCTACAGTGTTGGCTTAGGAAAAAATTGATATTTCAGAACTTTGTTCACTGTAAAATGTAATTTTTCCTTACTAAAAGGTGCTAATTGTATGATTGACATGGAAAAAACTATTTAGAATACCAATACCACTAGACATTTTTATACTTTGAATTAATAAGGATTTCGCCGAGACCACGGAAAGCATGTCATAAATATGGATATTCAATACAGGCAAGTCGATAGAGGTTCGACTGTATTGTCTTTAGAATGTATGAAATAAAAATGCCCCAAATAGTTTGGCATTTAATAGATTGAATTAATACACAAAAATATTTGACTATATTTTTATTTAGGTCATTCACAATGAAAACAGCTGATTTATGGTAGGCATGGTAGAAAATAGAAACAAAAGAATGATAGTATTTCAAACACCAAAAAACTGTTAAATAGCGTAAGAAGTGATTTGTGTATTTTTACCTGCAAGTCTTTTACCATTAAAGTGCGTAATTTGATAGAATTTTTTAATTGAGTGCTTCATTAAGAAAGTGTATGAATTCATACAGATATTAGACAGAAACACTTAAGTTATTTCAGAATTATAAGTCAGTGCAAACTAAGCAAGCCACCTATAGATAAGTATCTCATAGCATTTATAAAACTCACTGTACAGTTATGTAATTAATATGTTGTGTTAAAAAGTAACAGTTTAAAACGGTACATCACAAAATTGTAAATTAAAACAGTTAACGTTAATAGAGCCATATCTCTAAATACACTAAACATTATGAACGGAACATTGTCTTGCTCCTTCACCACAGCATGGAGTCTGTCAGGGCATCATATTTTAAAAAGAAAGCCTTAAGAGATAGTGCTTCGTCGTTTGACCTGAATTGAAATGATGCAAAACTTAATTTTTTTTGATAACGTGGCGTATGGTTTTATTTTTAGCAACTGAGTTCAAGTATAAATTTGGCCAATTTGAAACTACCTTATCTTGCAAAATTAAGGCAGTAAATCTCAAAATCAACCAAGAAGTAACTAAACATGTTTATACAATATGACAAAGTTACCAGCAACATTTTCATATATCTGCCCACGTGTAACTGGTCGCAGCAACTGAAGGACCAAAGGTACCTTTTATTTCTAAGGGCCAAAGTTTCATCTCAACGAAGAAGTTACAGCCTTGTCATCATAAGTTAAAAGGGAAGGCCTATATTGCAACACTAGGAAGGCAAGCATGGGAAGCTAGAAGCAACTGTCGCAAGTGTATATTTTATGATAGTTCAGTAGCACTAAAAAAATGTTAAACCTTAACACAGAACACATTGGTTAACTGAAAAGACACTGGGAATTTTATAACAAATTATATATGTATTAGATTTAAATTGGAAACCATATATATTGGTGGTAAACAACATTTTTCTTAATTGTTGTTACATAAATCTCAATGTTATTCCAAAACAACAAATCGAGGACTTACAGTATTTCAAAACATATTTCACAATGTTTCAAATTGTTAGTATTATGTTTCATAATATTTTGTGTATGTTTTTATGCCTACAAATGAGCTTTAAGTACTGTATTACAGTAATGATGAATATCAGAATGTTATTCTCTAATTTAACAATGTTTGTAAATATACCTACAATTATGTAATATGGTTTGATGGCTATTGCAAGAACCAGTTCTTTTGTACTGTGTAAATCGTTTTTATTTTCTTGTACATTCTTTCCATTGAAAGTACTAAATAATGGAAACTGTTAACAAAAAATATTGGGTTTTTTATTTTATGCCAGTTGCAAACTGTGTGTAAAACATTTTCTGTCCAAATGTGTTTCTTCTTTCATCTGAACATTATGCAATCAGTACACAATTTTTTATATGTTTGAACAGTCCAAAATGCTTACAACAGTGTCCACTATTCATCAAGGATTTATCCATTTGGCTAGCAATGTTTTTTATGTATAATTAAGTACCACTGAGTGAGGTTTTTTTTTAATTATTGCATGTTTTTTGTTTAGAAATTTGCTTGTATTTTTTCAGTAATTTACAACATACTCTTAAAAAACATGCACTTTAATTTTTTTTTTTTTTCATCTTAAAAATTTGTCAGCCTCACAAAATGGTTCAAAATTACAGACTGTATTAGAGTAGCAAATTAATTTTCATATAGCTAAACACATTCGCGATGACGTGCCCCACCGGTGGGTCATGCTGGTCTTTACTTGGAGACGTACGTGCCCACCGGTGGGTCACTGACTGTGCAGACGTCCCTTGCCACAAAAACTCTACACTTGCAGGAATGGCTTTGGTATTGCAGCTACGGCTACAGGAAAGGTTAGTATTATGTGTGTATTGTGGACCAGAGATCAGACTGTATTAATTGTGATTAATTAATTAGTAAAATATAGTAAGTAAATAATGATTGTATTAATTTTTTAAAAAATTGTATTGTTACAATATTTGTTTCTACACATTTTTTATAAAACATTACAATAGAACAATAGAGAATGAAATCTCACTTTTTAAGAATACAATATGTATGAAAAAAATGCAAAATTTTCGAACACAGTCTCTACAAAATGATACATTGTGGACTACTTTGTTCTCACCTCTTTGCCACTTATTTTTTTTATGTCATGTATGCAATATACAGGAAGTAAACAAGCGGGAATTACATTTCAGAATAAAAATATTGCTACACAATATTGGACAAATTTAAAAATGTAAACACAGAATTCAAAGCTTTAGGCTGTCCATCAACTTGCTTCTTTTGGACTTTTATTTAAAATGTTTCATGACTATACTAAACAAAAATATGTACAAGAAGTATAAAGACAAAATTATTCCTACATAAATTTAAAAATTGTAAATGGTTAGAAGTCTATAAAAGTCTTCACCACAAGCTTTTTATTTATTTATTTATTTTTTTGCTGTTGGCTCCTTTGTGCATATTACTTTCTTTTCTAAGTCTCACAAAAAATAACCAAATAAGAAATTTGCTGACAGTATAACAAACTAGAATTCATTGCTCGTGAAATTTTTTAAAACATGGAATGCAAAGTGATGGCTGTCCTTCACAGTCTTCGCAAAATGTGAGCACTTTTGACGCCTTCTTTCTGGCCACTATAGAACCTCTTTCTTGTTGAATTGTCTTTTAGCAACCGGTGCACCTCTTTCTGTGTTGTCTGTCTGGGCCGTCATGCTTTCCTATTCTGTGGCTACTTTTCGACAGTTTCCTCTTCTTAGAATCCCCCATCTCTAGATTTACATTAGTAAGGCAGCCAGCTTCAACATCCATTTCAACCGGTTTTTGTTCTGTGTGGAGCAATTCTTTTAAATGTGTTCTCTAAATGTAAGCATGTCCATTTGTTTGCCAGTGGTGTTGAAGCTATTGAGTACATTGACGACACATGTTCCAAGCATGATTTCAAACATTACTTTTTTATACCACTTAATACTTTTTCTGAGGCTTGTGTAATAAGAGGATAGCTGGTCTTTCTTTTTTTGCTTTGTTATATGCGATAACAGCAACAGGTTTGACTACATCTTACCTCTTCGGTTCTTCTTCCCGGCCGGTGTCAGCTGAGGAGTGTGACTTGGAACAGAACTAATCATCAACACTGGACGTTTATCGTGCCATTTCAAAACCAGAACTCCAGCTTGGTTTTGCTCACCAAAAACTTCACCCTTTTTCAGTTTCTTCAAGCATACTGCTTTGGGGTTCCCCTTTCTGTTACCCCATAAGGTACCACAGACATACGTGCAGTGTTTCAAAAGATCTTCGCATAGGTTGACACTAGTGTAGTAATTGTCAATGTACACAATTCACCCTTAATTTTTTAGATCTTTCAGTAACTCCATACATATGTTATAAGTATGTCCATCAGAATTCGCTTCAGGTGTACATATTTTATAAATCTTTATATCATACTTATGTGACTTTGTATGGAGTCTACCTCTCCAAGGCACCATTGTCTCATCAATCACAACCTCTTCAGCTGGAGAGAGTGTCTTTTGAAATTAGAGGCAAATTAGTTATACAACAGTTCTTATTTTTGAGTCTGTTGTTAGTTGTGGGGACTGTGTTGTCAGAGAAATGCAAGCATCTCAACAACAACTCAAATCTTCTTTATAAGGTCATTACTGTACATTTCATTATTTTACCAATACAATTGCATTTTTGGAAGCTTATTGATGCCTATTATGATAAGGATACCTAGGAATTTTTTGATCTCGACTCTGTAGGTGTCTGTCCAATTGTTTAGTAGAGATCGATGAGGCAGCTGTTTAGCCTGAATGACCTGGACTGTAAATCTATTAGTTTCTAATACTATAACATCCAGAATTTCATCAGTTACTAAATGTTTGTAGATATAAAACGGTTGAGACAAGTTAAAAAAATTTATACTCGGGGCCACTTTGTCCAGAAAACTGATGCTTGTCGGGTAGATCTGTGCAAGGTCCCCATGTGTCCGACGTAACTGTTCTTGCTGAATTGTATCCACTGAAGGAATTGTATTTCCATTTTCATTATCTTCATCTGACGTTTGTAATGATGAAACACTGTCACTGTCTTCATTATCAGAAGGTCTGTATGACTCTTCTGAATCTTCGTACGGTTCAGATTCCGAGGACCATATATATGAGTGTTTTGTTTGATGTGGGGTTTGTGAATGCTGAGATGGATTGCAGAGCTGACTGGTATGGTAGGGAAGCCTCTTGATGAAGTGATGATTCTTGAATGGCCGAAGACGATGATAGGCCGGGATCTTCCAACGTGGCTTGTTGCCTTGAAGGGTCTCCCAGAGCCAAGGCCAATATCTTCTTTGATCTAGTACTAATTTTTCAGTAATCTGAAACAAATCACATTACTTTTCAGTACTAAAACACCTTTTTCTTGAGTGACCACCGGTGGGACACAACGTCTGTAATGTACAACATTTACTTAGGGACGTCGTGACCCACCGGTGGTGCACAGTTAAAAGTAAATGAATTATGTAATATAAATGCTAATTATTACATTATGCATTTATTTGACTTTAAAAAGCCCAAAAGCGTAATAAAGTCAAAAACTCAAATTCAGCCCCACAATAAACATTGGCTGATCACATTGCGTCACGAACGTGTTAAGTAATTTTTCTTATGGTCTAAAACATATTTGCGACACAGGCGCATCAACATTTTCATTAACTATTTAACTTTTTTTTATATTTGAATATTCCAGAAATATGTAAATTTCATAATCCAACTTAAAAGTGTTGCATACATCCAGCTATTACTTGATTTGTGATTTTCTTATTATTTACAACATAATTTTATGATATTTGAAAGAGTTATGCAGTGGGAGTACATGGCTGGATTTATTTTTTGGACACATTCCTTTGGGCTGTAGATTTCTTTCAACAAAAAACTAAAGAGAATGTAAAAAATTAGAAAAACATTAAGAAAGCAGAGTATCCTTTAATCAACATGATACAACATAACATAAAATTCTAAAATTGGAATCAGGTCAAATAAAACAATGACAGCCAAATACGAAAATAAAAAGAAGAAAACCAGACACCACCAGGGCAGGCAACTCAGGTTTGAGTCCTGCTATGGTTTAGGGTCAAACAGAAAAAATACATGAACCACAAAATAAATAAAGATATGAGACAATGATGAGTCGAAACAAAACACTGTAGTTTATCAGATACAAACAAAAAAACAACATAGAATACTGAAGGCTTTCGGTTCCATTGTCAGGCCTGTAGTCTTTGCTTCCAGGCTGGAGCCGCGTCATTCTGATATCTTGTATCAACGTTTCGCTGTACCTTGCAACAGGCATAATCAGGGTGTCTTTAGGATGTTTCTTGAATAGGAGGGCAAACTCTGCTTGCATGTTCCTCACGAAAAACTAGGACGAAAACATGTTTTGCACTTTCCTTCACCTATATGTAATATTATGGGAGTGATGAGCCTCTGGACAATGAATTTCAAAACTGTATTTTCCCAAAATATTGGAAACTATTTTATGTAAAATTACAATATTTTCAGCATTGCTTAACCCGTCAGTGGTCACTATATGAGCATTTCCCTCACACTTTTTTAGAAAATGATATAATTTTTAGCGAAAACGTTTCCTGATCTTGGTTTTCATTCTAGTCGAGTTTTTGACCTTCTGTCACACAGTGGTACAGTATTTAGAAATACCAAGAAGTGTTTGCATGCCATATGAGTGTCATCTTGTTAACCCCCTGCGCTACCTGTGAGGGATTCCCTCATCGCACGACCAATGGTGTTTGGGTTTTTCCCCCACCTGGTAAATTACTCCAAAGGGATTATCTCCTTGGGTGAATGGCAACACTGGGTTTTTCCTCTTTTTCTTAGAATAGCTGTGCATTGGAGTGACTAGTAGAGACCACACAAACATTCTTGCCATTACTGTTGAGAATGGTGTTCAGTTCACAGTAAGTGAATTTTAGTGTGGTACAGTTTCTTTGTTTTTGTTGTGATGAAACTTTCCATGTGATTATTGTGCTTCAAGTGAGTGAAAATGAGCTGTGGGAAAAAACTTGTTGAATTAGCCCTCCTACAAATACAGAATCAAGGTACGTTCACGTATATAAAAAAATGTTGTGGGTTCAGTAGTTTATGGACATGTATTCAATTTGGATCATGGCTTGTTCTGTTCGTAGACTATCATTTTACATACATGCTCAGGAAGACTCTGGACTGGTAATAAGTTATAGAATATATCAGCCCTGAGGTATTCTTCTTTGCTATAAGATTGACATAAGTTCAATATACACTGCTCAGCATCCAATAGCTAATTGTTGAATCTAAACTGTAAATGTACATGAAATTGTAAAGTAAGTGATACAATTAACTGCACCCACAGAATTTTTAGGTTTCTACACTGTAAACATTTTGTTGTAAAATTTCTTAACTACTGAAAAATTTTTTACCTAGAAAACTGATCGGGAGTAAGTCCATTCGTTAGTCCAGACCCTAATTGACGTCTCGATAGTGACAGTGAAAGCAATTCAGCAGTTACTCAATAAACGTAAGTTTTGAAATAATATCCCATTGACTTTGACCACATCAAAAAAATATTAGTTATTTTATTTCTTTATATTTGTAATTTTTTATTTCGAGTCCGAATAACATTTTCTAAGTTTTGCTACCTCAGTGTGCTGACGGCTGATCATTTCACTACTGGTTTTCAAAAATATAATTTTTAAAAATGTTACTAATTACTTTTAAAAGGATACAACACTCGTGTATGGTAAAATTACTTACTGTCACATTGGTGAAAAAATTTTCTAAATAGACCTGAGTTGCTTAGAA
>PNEQ01051928.1:0-16574 GCA_003012365.1 Medauroidea extradentata
TCATATATATATATAAATATATATATATATATATATATATATATATATATATATATATATATATAGACACACATACATACAAGATGGTCCTGAACTACAGGTACAAACGCAGGGAGGTGATTCCTTATGGAAAATAAAGTAGGACATATGTAGGACACTTTGTACCTAAGTGTAATATTGTGGGAGTAATGAGCCGCAGAATTTCGAATTTGAAAACAGTATTTATTTTAAATATCGGAAACAGAATTATGTAAAACGACAATACTCCGAACATTGATTTGTGTTATAATAGTCTTCAAACCCACATCAAATGCTGGTTGACACCTTCAGCCATTACTAAAAGAACAGGGGTGGCCACCGTCTAAGTGGACTAAACGTTTGTGCCATCGGGATAGTGGAACATTTGACGATGTTTTTATTGAGTAATGTGAACTTTGTAATAAAAATGGTCCTCTTATTGCAACTATCTAGGGCTCATAGTTTTCGTGAAAAATGCACGCGAAGCTTTGGCTGAAGCGATAGAGTACCAGGAGAGCATAGGCAATACTGCATACATTGTGTTTGGAAGTGCTCAATTGCTATATCCAAAATTGGTTAGAAAACATTGCATACGAAAAATTGTGTACAGTAACTTGTAAGGGAGATATCCACCCTTATAAAGCGACGTTTTACAGAACAAAAAAATTAATCTAACGGACAATAAGAAAGGTATTGTGAATCATTACATTGATCGTAAGTATTTTCACAGTCACTATTGTGGTGTACAACATCGAGAAAAACGAGGGGGTGGTACGGTCCTACCAATGTGTGTGTAATATGTAGGTATTTTGTATTGCTTTTCAAAGATGTAATACAAATGCATAATAAAGTCACCTTCACACAACATGTTTATGTGAACTATTGAGAAGAAACACATGTGAGGGTGCACTTTGTTGCCCGCCAGGTATGCTACCCGCGTTGCAAAGGTGGTCGTACGACCATAATTTATTTGCTGTATGTGAATGCGGGTTACACGATAGGACAGAATCGTGTTTCTACAGATCTTCTGATAGTTGTATTCCAAATGAGAAAAAAAAACATTGATTAGCTCTTAATAATTGCACATTGGGGTTAATTTTATTGGTTTTATTTTTATTTTATTTTAGATTGCAACTGCACGAGAACGCGCCTTGCGAAAATGCCACCTTTTCTTACAGTAACTGTTCAAAGCGGCGACCACCTACTTTGCTATACAATTGACAGCGACGAACAATGTATTGCATCACGCGATGCAACATGTGTGGGGTGTTGCGAATAGTAATACATGCATCAGTAATCCGGGCACGAATTTCAGCTACTGTGTTGATCGGGGTATCGTATACTAATGTCTTCAAGTGACACCACAGAAAGAAATCAGGTGGCGTCAGGTCTGGGGAGCGTGGTGGCCACTTCACAGGTCCACCTCTGCCTATCCATCGCTCACCAAATGTGGTGGTAAGGTGACGACGAACATCCAAACTAAAGTGTGCAGGAGCTCCGTCATGTTGGTACCACATACGCTGGCGTAATTGTAAATCCACATCCTCCAACAGAACTGGAAGTATGTCATCTAAACACTGTCGATAAAGGCGGCCAGTCAAACGCGCCGGCAAAAAATAAGGGCCAAACAGGTTGTCGCCGACAATGCCGGCCCAGACAATAACAGAAAATGTCACTTGATGGAGGTGTTCAACCATCGCATGTGGGTTGATGTCGTTCCATACGTGACTGTTTCGACTGTTGTGAATGCCATCACGCGTAAAAGAAACCTCGTCGGGCCACAAAATGGTGCGAGAAAATCCAGGCTCGTTTGCGCATTGATGCAGAAACCAGCGAGCGAAATCGACTCGTGACTGAAAATCAGCTGGTTGTAATGCTTGCACCTTTTCGCGATGAAAAGGGTGTAGTAGTTGTTCATGCAGAACCCTCAACACACTTTGGTGACTTGTATGCATTGTGGGAGCAGTTCCACGTGTGCTACTTGACGGCGAATCGGCGATGCGTTCCAATACTTCCTCCTCAAAGTTGACTGTTCTAACATTGCGTCTCACGTCGGTGTCATACCTGTTCGTTGTAAGTGTTCCAGTCTCGCGTAACCGTCGGTCCACAGATGTCCTGGACAATGTCTGTTTGGGAATGTCTGTGCATACAGACGCTGAGCTTCCCTCGAGTTACCTCCAGCAGCACCATACATGAGATGCATATCTGCCATTTCTGCATACGTGTAACGTCTCTCCATGTTGCGCACCAACTGTGCCAGTGCAATGCCATCCTGGCACACCACGGTAGCGGTGCTAAGCGAACGATGCGCGCGCAACTGTATCATAATGAAAGCATTGCAGTGCAGGTTGCATACCTGGCGGGCAATAAGTGCACCCTCACACGTGTTTCTTCTCAATAGTTCACATAAACATGTTTGTGAAGGTGACTTTATTATGCATTTGTAATTACATGTTTGAAAAACAAATCAAAATAATTACATGTTACACACACATTGGTAGGACCGTACCACCCCCTCGTTTTTCTCGATGTTGTACACCACAATAGTGACTGTGCAAATACTTACGATCAATGTAATCATTCACAATACCTTTCTTATTGTCCGTTAGATTTAGGGCCGTATCTATAAACGGCTTTCGAATGACAATCAACTGCTATACCCATAGCGAAAGCATCGGTGAACAGTTAGTTGGTTGTCATTCGAAAGAGGTCTATAGTTTCGGCTCTTAGTTTTTTGTTCGGTAAAACGTCGCTTTGTAAGGGTGGATATCTCCCTTACAAGTTACTGTACGATATTTTTCGTATGCAATGTTTTCTAACCAATTTTGGATAGAGCAATTGAGCACTTCCAAACACAATGTATGCAGTATTGCCTATGCTCTCCTGGTACTCTATCGCTTTAGCCAAAGCTTCGCGTGCATTTTTCACTAAAACTATGAGCTCTAGGCAGTTGCAATAAGAGGACCATTTTTATTACAAAGTTCACATTACTCAATAAAACATCGTCAAATGTTCCACTATCCCGATGGCACAAACGTTTAGTCCACTTAGACGGTGGCCACCCCTGTTCTTTTAGTAATGGCTGAAGGTGTCAACCAGCATTTGATGTGGGTTTGAAGACTATTATAACACAAATCAATGTTCAGAGTATTGTCGTTTTATATAAGTCTGTTTCCGATATTTGAAATAAATACTGTTTTCAAATTCGGTATTCTGCGGCTCATTACTCCCACAATATTACACTTAGGTACACAGTGTCCTGCATATGTCCTACTTTATTTTCCACAGGGAATCACCTCCCTGCGTTTGTACCTGTAGTTCAGGACGATCCAGTATATACATACGTTAGGGTATGGGGTAACCCCTTAAAACTTTAACTTACTTATCTAACAGAATTTAACAAAATAAATTATCTATGTTAGCGAATAAATTTTCAGTTTAGACAAAATTACCACTTACTTACACATAGCTAGGGAAATGGCGCCGGCTTGTAGCGTATCAAAAGTTTATTCAGTTAGGATCGAATACTATAGTAGTTTTGACGATAAGGAAACGTAGTTAGGTATTCATTGTGAGACAGTGATCGCCTATCTATCAATCCAGCCCAATTACCGCTCGTAACCCAGACAACTTTGTCAGCGTAAATTGAGTGCCTGCTAGGTCTGCAACCAACAAAGCTGATGAATACAGTTAGTTGCCTAACGGCAGGCGCACAGCAACTAGTGAGCTTTGCGTTAGCAGTTTACTATTTATGTCACACAAATGGACACAAACACACACACAGACACACATAGACAACCATACACCAGTGGCGGATCCCGACCAAGGTTTTAGGGGGGTGTGCAAATTATACAGATTCTCCGCATTAAAGCGGGAGGTCCGAGGGTCCTCCCCCGGGAAAATTTGTATTTGAAAGTGCAAAATAGAGCTATTTAATCAGTTTTATTATCAATATACTAATTAAATATGTAAGAGAATAATTGATTTTCTATGGATAATTTAACAAAAATACTTCTTTAATAGGTGTCTACATGGACCCACCGCCTGGTTACATTCCTAGACTGATCACAATTGATGACAGATTACCGTAACAAAAAAACACTTTTACAAATTAGTTCCTATTTCGCGCTGTTAATATGAACTGTTAGGGGTAAGATGGGCCCCGACTCAAACCAAGAGGAGGCTGAGCTGAGGGTCTCAGTCGGGGGACAGGTCAGTGGGCGAGATCCGGGGATGGGTGGCCCTTGGCTCTCTCGCTAGCTTCTGTCTTCCTTTGGAAGGTGACATGGAGGCGCAGTTCTGCGTTCCGCGAAAGGGTTCGCGCGGTTCCAACAGACTGTTAGCTGAAGTACACTGCGTGGCAGAGCGTGATCTCTCCCCTCGCCCATGGGGGCCGGGCGCCGGGATGGCCTATGGCTAAGAGGCACCGTCAACAAAGAAAGCCACACGCAAGTGTGAGTAAACATAGTATGTTAATATGAACTAAAATTAGACAGACAAAAATGTAGTCGAATCTTAAATACAGTGCCTATACTATCTATATTATGTAATACCAACACACTGTAGTGTTGGCAACACAACTTCTCCTACGCAAAATCATAAAATAAATAGACGAGTAATAACATGGGGGAGGAAAATACACTGCATCTGCTGGAAACAAACTACAGTTTTCGTTACCAGTTGAAATTTTATCTTAAGATGAAATCGTTTTTGTCAGTTTCACTGCACGTTATGTTTCTTGAGATTTCTGTTTCTTGACGGATTTAGTTAAAAAATACCCATAAGAGTTCGTTCTTTTAGAAATGGTAATCGGTAGTAAAAAAAACAGCAATACAACATTTTATCAACAGTTTTAACAGAAAAGCATTACATCAAACATACGAAATGAAGCGAAATATAAAACAAAGTAATCAAGAAATTATATTTACTATACAGTACTCTTAAAGAAACACTAAAATGTCTCATAAAAGTGTTCTACCATCGAATATTTAAAAAAAATTGTTTAAAAGTTTAAAGCATGGATTCTACACATCTGCAAGAAAACATTGCAAATAAAAACGAAACTGACATATAGGAATATATGCAGAGCTCAAAAACTCTGCAAAATCTCATAACATTATTCAGAAATTTACTCTTTGCTTTTACTTTTTATCAACTATCCAACATGAAATAAATTAGAAATAAGTTACTCCACTACATGCTATAAAATGTTCAGAACAATTCAACAATTCAAGAAACTTACATTAAACTGCAAAATCTAGACTGCGACTACCTGATTTGGCAAAATGGTCAATATTTTTCCCCTTTGAATCAATGTCACTGCAGTATAGCTAAGCCATTCAGACTCTCCTCAGACATCAGTGAACACAGCCACGTCTTCAAGCGTCTTAATGTAGAATAAGATTGATCTGCACTAGCCGCACTAATTTGCAATGTAGCCAGCACCAAAATTAGTATTTTAATTGTTGGAAACAGGTCCCTGTTAATGTGCAAATATGCATCCATTGCATTTGTTTTTAGAAGACATCCTTGATCACGTTCCCGACGTAACTGTAACTGCCATAATGGACGACTTGAAGTACACGCCCCCTGACGTCACCGCAGGGGAAATACTGTGGGAAACGAAGCTTGTTTACAAACATGCTGATTTGTTAGTTGGCAATTGCAGAAAACAAAAATGTTGCGTATTCATAGATTTGCACGCAAGATAAAAAAAATTAGTTTCAATTTCATGGTTAAGATACGCAAATACATAAGATCAATGTTTACCTGAAAAAGCGGCAAATTCCAAACAAATAATTAATTTTCTTGACGTACATCTCATCAGGGACACGTGAAGCCAAACAGCTAAATGAAGGTTAAGTTCCGCTGCGGCATCCATGGAGATAGGAATTTACGACGTTCGTTTTGTTATTATTTATTAATTTTATTAGTTTTTAAACGATTTCTGCGGGTGTTTGGTCGTCTATTGTTGCTGTATGCAAGTTCTGGATACTATGATACTAGATAATGAAAAAGTTGCAAGTCTTTTTGTCCGGGTAGCACGTCGTCGCTGTCCTCTCGAGGCGAACTGATACTGATATCGATTTGTCGGTATGGCTCTTAAGCAATACAGTCGCGCGCACGGAGACCTCGACAACTAATTAGAAGATTAAATGCCTCGCAATCACTGTCTCTCTCCAATTACTAACCAGAGATGTCTCGGCCCGACGTACTTTGTGACTCGGCGAACACTTAATGGCGTCCCGACGCCCAAAACAACGACGATGATGGCGCCTCTGCCCACAATACTCCGCGTCTCGACGCCTGACGGTTGCACTCTGCCCTACCGTCGCCGCGACTCGTCGACGACCTCCGGCTTGACAACGTCCGTCCTGGACCGACGCCGGCTCGCTTCTCTTCCCTGATTTGCGCCAAAACCCCTCGCCACTTGGCCAGCAAGCTCCGGTTCGTTTTGGGCCAATCAGGAGTCAGCTTACACCCGATGGCCCCGCCTCTCGAGGACAACAATTCCTGCCAGAACCGTATTTATTATATCATTTCTTAATTTCTCGTCGCTATTTACATTCAGTTACATAAAATGGTTCATTTACTTGTTCACATTTATGATCTCTTAATTACTACATAACTATAACACAGTAACAACTAGCAAAGCCATTGGCTGGACCCCTCCCCTCGTGACCAGCTAGGGAAGTGGTTCGAGCGGGGGTGGGGTGAGGCCCCAAGACACACTCTGCACCTGCTTCTCTCCCTCGTCTCCACAAAGACAAAACATATACTATTCCTTATTTTTAACATAAAACTTGGTGCAGTAATGATATTTTAATGAGAACTATTGCAATGTGATCCTGATACAATGACGAAGAGAATGAATGGTCGCAAGACATAGTTATTATTGCACATTAATTTATGATGGTTGACACTGATAACTATGGAATATACTAAATCGGGGTGGCGACCATATGGGCCTGTCACAAATTGTATCCCACACCTGACTGAAGCTCCGCCTCTTTTCAAGTTGTACATTGCAGCTCACTTTCTAAAACTTTATTTGTTATCTCTTTTTCGTATCCCAGAAATCCGTGGTGATTTTGAACAATATTCAAAGAGCTATACCGTTTTTACTAATGTATGGTCTGAACAGATGTTGCAATGGAATAGGAAATTTTGAGCCTACAGTTGTGTTACTTTTCTGTCTGTGTGTGTATGTGTGTTCGCGAAACCGAATCCCACACCATTATATCATACAAATTAAATAAAGCCACAATTTTGTCACGATAAGATATTGCACCATTTTATTTCAATGCCTTATGGGTACATAGGCAGATCTGCTTCATGTTTATTGGCAGCGTATCGTTGTTTAGACACGTCTCTCATTTGACAGCACCAATCAGAACAAGGCAGTTGTGACAACACGTGTCTGTGATTTGCCAGTAGAAACCCAAGACAAATCAGAGTTAAAACATCCAACCAACCGCTGACCGTGAAGCAGTGCTGCAGATGTGCTCGTAAGGCACTGAAACCAAATAATGCAAAAATGTTTCCGCCGCAAATTCGTGGCTATAATTATAAAACGTTAAAAACGATGAAAGTTATTTTTAAAACTCGCTGCCAACTGTGACGGGTCGAGGCCGTAAGGTATCGTGGCAGGAATATTTTTGCTTCAAGCGTCGATCCGTACTACCCCAAGTATACGTGTTTACGTACAGTATGTTACAAAATACGAAGCCAGTTGTTGGTATTGTTCGAAGCCAGATGTTAGCGCCAATCAGGCAACATCTTTGTGTGGGAAATATTGGCTGTAGCTTCACGGGTGTAACTTTGTTGTTGCTAGTACCGTGCACAAACGTCAGATCAACTTCCCTCCCTCCTCCTGATACCACTGTTTAATGTATTACAAGTAGATGTCTGCATATCAGTAAGGGCATAACAAAACACAGGTCAAGGTGATGTAGTGGTTACACTGCTAGCCTCTCGTCTTGTCAGTCCATGTGGTAAACGTGTCGGGTGTAGAAGTTGGCTAGCAGGTTTGGTCGGGGTGGTCCCGCCTTCTCCTCCCCTGCGTTCCACTTTCGCTCCATACTAACTTCATGTCATTCTCAGCAGCTAAAACACCTAACTGTTAAGAAAGGTCCTCGCTTAGCGCTTCTACTGGGATACAGCGTGTTACAACATTACTAATTTACGTGAAACTGCTGAATTTGTACCCAATACACGTTTACATGAAGACGACTGCTTACCCAAGTTGACGAGCGGTGTGCGGAGCTTCTACCGTTACAAGGTTATTGGAAATATGTTCACCATACGTGAGGAATAACTGCTTAGGAATAGCATTCCGAGAACGTTACGTGTGTCTATACCCATTTCAGGTCAGTTACTATCTACTCATCAACGCATATTTTCTTGATGTCGAAAATTGCGAAAATGGTTGTTTTTGTCGTCCTTATTAAGCATAAAATCTTGGGGCAGAATCTGTTAAAAGGTATAGAGAAGTGCAATACACCGTTAATTTTAATATTAAATCATAAACTGGTGACATGCCCCTGGAGGCTAGGTTGAGGAGTGAGGTGCGTACTATGTCGTCAATACCGCTTTCCCACGTCTAGGTTTCTAACGTGCAAAATAGTCCTCGCAGGCGGCCACATTGAACAAAAAAATTACACTTCTATGTTTTTATAAAATACAGCACGTATTCTAGGAGCATGCTTTAGGGCCTCAAAAAAATTTCTATAGGCTGCTGTATCCGAAAGTTATAGCAACCTGATTAGTTAAACAGAAACATATAAGTGTTCGTTTGAATTTACTCCTGCATTTCGAAAATTAAATCTCGGTATCACCGAATAAAGTCCTGTAGAAAAAAGATCATAGCGAAAACAATGAGTGCCAGATATGTACTCTGCTCAAAACTGGCATTCATTTTGACGTACCCACCAGTCTTGTTTATGTGGCTTACTTTATTATACTGTCTCCAGAGGATAAAGTAATGAACTTGAAAGACTTCTTAAAGCGATGGCAAGAGATCATTAGACACACGTCTTGGTACAAGGGCAGCAGCTGGTAGAGGAATCGGCCATGGTCGTTGTTAACGAACCATCCCAGCATTCGCCTGGGGCTATTTAGGGAATCTATGGAAAACAGAAATCAGGATCGGGGTTCGAACCCGGGATCCTCCTGAATGCGAGTCCAACATGTTACCTCTGCTCCACAACGCACGGTAAGAGATGTTTAGGGACAGAAAGTTTTCTCAACAAGAATTTTCCACCACTTCCTTGCAATGCCTGGCGCGTTCACCTGCAGCTCTACTTCGTGGTCAATGATTGAATGATTGAGTGTTTATATCCCATCAGCCTCTCGGGGTTCTGTCCGTGAGTCACAGACGTGTGGTGTCGCAGTCAACCTTGTTCTGATTGGCACAATCAACTGAAAGACGACTCTGTACAAATACACACAGGAATACTACGGTCCCTGGATTTTCGCGGGAAGATATTTTGCAATAGTTAGATTCACTGCTTAAGAGGGCTTGGTAGATAAATAAGCGCTGAAAACATCAATTGATGTCTACGCTTTTTTCGATGGCAATATGAATAAAACACTCAATGACAATCCTAGATAATGGTATTTGCCAACGTTATGAGTAAATATTTATCCAGAATTACTAATTCGTTACGCGTGATCTCTTACGCCGCAGTTAAATGCACGAGATTCTGGCGTCAGAGATTGTGCCTCAGAAATTCGTAACACTGGAAACAATGTTGTTTAAAACGTTGGCTAAAGCTATTGTCTAGGATTGCTATTGTTTAATTTTTGCAAATTGGCTTCAAGAAACCTACAGTTATAGATTAATGCTTTTAGCGTTGAATTACGTACCACGCCCTCTGAAGCCCATATCTGCAGCTGTACTTCGTGGTAACTGGCAGCGCGTCTTTGTATAGAGGCGCCACTTGTTTGGCTGTGCCAATCAGAATACAGTTACTTAGACACCGCACGTTTGTCATATGCAGGTAAGACTCCAAGACGCGAGAAACATGCGACATCTAATCACTGACAATGAAGCAGAACTGAAGATGTGAATGTAAGACTTTGAAGAAAGTTCGTACCCAAATCTTTTCATGAAAATTCAGGGTTCACACCAATAAATATTAAGTATAGCTACAGATTCTTTGTAAGGCACTGAAACAAAGTGTGCAAAAATCTTTTCGCGTAAACTTTCGGTCCCTAGCAATGACCAAATCTTCGAAATTTCCAACCGTTACAACACTCGTTACAAAAATCATGTGTGTCCTTTCAGACGGCAACAGTCCATATACATGGCCACGACTTTGTCGCGAAAATATTTTCACACCATTTCGTTTTACATCGGCAACTGTACTTCGTGGTTATTGGCAGCGTGTCTTTGTTCAGACACGTCTCTCGTTTGACTGCACCAATCACCATAAGGCTATTATGACACTACGTGTCTGTGATTTGCAAGTAGGATCACAAGACAGGTGAGAGTTAAAATATCCTATCACTGTCCATGAAGCAGAGCTGCAGATGTGCACGTGAGGCGTTGAATCAAAATGGTGCGAAGATCTTCTCGTCACAAAACCAGCGTCCCTCTCCATGTATTATACGGAAGGTTTATAGAACTCATGGCTACGCACCAGGATAGCAAGGCTGAACTGTCGCACGAGATACACATGTGTTTCTTGCAGCAGCTCGACAACACACACAGACGCACACGCACTTCTTACTGACCAGTAAGTAGTATCTTTGGTCACGACCCCAGCCACTACATCAGCTTTATCTTCTCGTCACTATCGTCACTATGTTTCATCACGTTTCCTGCGAATATCTCTTCCAGACCTCTCTTCTCTTGTCTTGCGCAAACAATCAACTAGTTTTTTTTTTAACGGCCCACATTTACTTAACAGATCTCGTAGTATCTTAGTGACTCTCTCGTTACGCTGAACTACGAGTCACAAATTTACGATTTCTTCAGAAACATACGATTTTCGGATGGTTTTGTTCTTATCGTATCTTATGTGACGCTATGAAATATTTTCATCAGACATTCTTGTGAACAGTAAAATAAACAAGATTAAGATTACAACATGATTACCAGGAAGGTGACCTTCCTGCTAAAGGTCATTCAGACCAACAATAGCGAGTTCGAACCCGAGTGATTCACAGAGGTGTTCGTGTCGATTTTTAGTTGCGAGTTTGACCTGTATCGCATACAATCAATTTTTCAATTCCTCAGTGGAGTCAAACAAAGCGGATAAATTGAATAAATATTAATTAATGTTTTTTGTTACCAAATGTTAGATAAACATTTCATGGAGGAAATGCTTGATGAAATCTTCCCTACTTAAAAAAAACACACAGCATTTAATTTTTGTGCTTGAGACTATATGTAAATGCTGACGTCTTTGAAAGATTCTTGCAATGGAGGTAAATGATTTGGTTGAATGTTGTGGACATACACCATTGTAGGGCTGTATAGTTTCAGAAAACCAAGAGTAAACCATGAAAAAGAATAAAGAAAAACAAGCCAAATTGCCTGTAGTCAATAATTTTGAAATTTTAGTTTTTTATTTGTATTTTTTGTTATTTGACACACCTCTTGGTAGCTTTTTTATTTTTTACATTTTTTAACTCAAATATGTGTTGACTGCATCGACAATAACGTAATATTTTAATAACTTTATTGCAAAAATAACAATTAAAACTTTCATTTGAATGGAAAATTTTTATTTTGGACTAAATTTAATTGAATTTTCGGCCAGCTGAGGGAAGAATATATTTAAATTGGTTGCCATATAACGATTGGAGGCCAAAACAAATCAGCTGATTGTGGCCCGCTCGGGATTGTAATTTCATGCGATCTTATGGCAGTTCGTGCGTAATCTTGTGTATTTGAGATGTAATACAGTGTTGAATTGTCTGTTTACATTTCAGACCCCTAAATCATCCAGCTAGTGCTACTCAACATGTATATAAATTTTATTTTATTTATTTAATTAGTTCAATTTTTTGATTACAGGCCAAAAATTACATTTGTAGTTTGATTTATTTTTTAAAAGTTACATTTACAATTTAAAACTGACACGATGTACATTTGAATCCCTGTAGCATAGCTCATATTGGGATTCTGTTTTGTTGAAAATAAATTGTGATATAGATGGCTATCTACTCAATCGAGGAGAGTAAGATACGGCTGTGAAAGACTTCTGAGTACAATAATAAGGCGCGTTCTCGTCAGTATGCTCCCTTTTCTATGGCTAGTCTACAGTACACACGGAAACGTAACAGATTGTTGCTTCTTGTAATTAGGCCATGAAAACATACGTGAATTAATGTTGCCGTTTACAATAACAATATGTGAAAATCATGTTGCATAAATATGTACACAAAATTAAATGTTCATAACAACAGTGAAACATAATTATTTGCCTTAAAAACATTAATTTTCGTAGTTCATTGTTTGTTGAGTGAAATTTGAGGTTATAAAAATGGCTGCCAGCTGCCTTATTATAGCGAAAACAGCATAAACAAGAGAGCATATCCTTAATAGAAGGTGTAATGAGCTTTAACTCCCCTTGTTCCTTTTATTATTCCTCATTATTTATTTCATCCATTTTGACAACAATCACATAGTTACTCCTCTACTTATACATATCCTAACAAACACAGCCATAGAGGTAATGATAAGAGCAATACTAAAACCTTATTACCAACCACCTAACTTTCCTACATGCAACACAGAAGGTTTTATAAAAATGATTGCTGTAGCGTTGCTGTGCTATTTATTGTAGCAGTTTCTTTTATTTCTTTATTGTACTATAGTATTGCTGGGCTACTTATGTTGTAGTATCTTTTAATATCTGTGCTGTAGTGTTATGTTTGCTTTAGGCAAGTTCTACAATGACACGTACGCGGATACGGATCTCAGGAACGGAAACGTAAGATCTCGTAATCTATTCTACATTCGTACGCAAGCGGATGCGGATACGGATCAAAGTTGGTCAACTCATGGTCAACTCTCGATAAAATGCTGTTAACGATTTGTTAATTATGTATGTTACATAAGTATTTTTGTGGTTGCCTTTCACAGACATATTTATAAGTTTTATTATATTCAAACAGCATAATATAACGGTAAGTTACACTACGTTATACAGTATATAACTCCTTTATGGTAAAAAGTGAAAGTGGATGGAATTTATATTTAAGTAAGGACATTGTAAGAAGGGAGCAATAAAATGTAGTAGGCCTATCCAACCGATGTTGTTTATGGGAAGAGTTTCAATACTTCAAAATAAATTTTGTCCTAGTTGAAATGTTATCGTATATGGGTTACTCCCGTTTCCTCTATAAGGAACTAAATGTGTCATGTGCACTAAGTTACCTTATTTTGTATATTTAGGGGAGACCTTATGAGTACAGGTATATTTTATGTCATAAATTTTTCACCGTAGGATGTTGATGTTTAAATTAACATTGTATTTACATTGGTATAAGAATTCATATGTAGTATAAATCACAGTGTTTGGTAAACTATGCAAGAATTACTGTTCAGAACATTTAGCCACATTTCGTCTGCAAACATTCCTACGGCGGTTAAGAAACTATAATGCTAGTGCAGCTAGTCTCATTGGACTTCAGGGTCATGTGCTGCAGCCAAAAGATAGCTGTAATACTGCGAAGGTATTTTCAAGGTCAAAGCTGGAATCTGATGGTAGGTCAATACAGCAGACAGCAGCCAGCAGAATGGTTTTGTGAACAGTAAATCTAAATGCGAAGGGTAAATTACTGACTGTAAAGTCAATTAACGAGAATTTTGTTAGTTAAATAATTAGCTAAAACCATGGGATTTACTGCCTTGAAAAATAATCAGACAACATAAAGAAGGCGACTTTAAACAAAACCGTCAAACATATATTTTATATCTGCTCTCGTTTAGACGTAAAAAATTAATGTTACTAAAATATAGAAACTAAAGAGCATATCCTTAAATAAGAAAATTATATCGGTTGAATTTATTTTATATATATACTGATAGAGCTCAAGCAAGTTCCATGTTACAATTTCAAGAAAATTTACCTATAAATAATGATTTTTGACGTATAAGTTAGCACCGGCATATTAATTCTTTTCAAGTTTTGAGCCACACAAAAAAAAAACTAAATGATATAAAAAACCCAAAGTAATCATTACTTATTTTGAAAACAAGCAAATTACTGGCTACTTTTCTGCTATGATTATGTTGTAACGAAATATTTCTCCAAGGAAAATAAGTGAAATATGAATCTGTAACGGTTGTCCGTTGCCGGAAAGTGATTCTCGAACTTCAATGTGACCCATTTAATAAAAACGTTTCGTTACAAATATGTGCATATCGACAGCGCGAGAGCGAAATATCACATACGTAAAGGACGTTACCTTGTTCATTTGAGTTGTTTTAAAATTATACTTACAATAAACTTTGTGGTAAATTAACAAAAACCAAGTATAATTATATTGGCTTTTGTGGGTATGAAATACCATTAACTAAAAATTGGTTTCAGAAGTACATCATAAAAAATATTAAAAAGAATCATATTGAAACGTAAGCAACAAAATATCTAATGCGTAATGATAGGTAATGCAATGATTATCTTTATTATGACTTAAATATTTTTTCAGGTGGCAGATACAGGTTCGATTCTCAGATGAGGAAATTTTTTTTTACTATTTTTGCTATTTCTTGAAGTTATTTCGTACCGTGCAATACCTATCTCTATACATAAAAGAGATCCCTGAATGACTGACTGACATATCAAACTGCAACCCAAACCACAGGACCTAGATTCGATGTTTTGTGTTGTTTACCCTCAGGTCGTAGGTGAGCACTATGAAGGGATTTTTCGAAATTCGACCTCTAAGGGGGCGATAAGGAGTGAAATGTATTTCCGAAGAAACGCCGATAGACATAGAACCCGATGGTCTATCAACGTAATTTTTACTTCAGTGAGACACACATAAAACGCATATTAGCCAATTTCAGGATTCTTAGAAATGCAGCATTTAAGGAATCAAAATGGTGCGAAGATCTTCTCGTCACAGAACCAGTGTCCCTCTCCATGTATTATACGGAAGTTATATAGAACTCATGGCTACGCACCAGGATAGCAAGGCTGAACTGTCGCTGAAGATTTGGTTTTCACTTCAAAATGTTACTTACGTAAATACCCAAAAGCAGTTTTAGGTACCCAAAAGCAGTTTTAGGATTGTTTGAAATTCTACCCCCAAGCAGTAAAAAGGGGAAAATATGTTTTTCATGATTCTTCTAAATAGCTAGAACACAATTGGCTATCGTCATGATTTAAACGTTAAATGGTTATGTATACAAATTACTAAGATAGGACTCCAAGACTTTTCGAAATTCGATAAGTGCAGGGGTGAAAATACGTTAAATGTGTTTTCGATTATCCCTCCATATCTATCGAATAAATCGAGATATCGTAGTGCTCTTTGTTTTATATTAATACTTATGTAAATATCCAAAAAGTAACATTATATATTGTTAGAATTCATCCCCAAAGAGGTAAAAATAAGGATAAAATATGTTTTCGATTCACAATTTATATGTATATATATATATTTATGTGTGTAGTGTGTGTGTGTGTGTGTGTGTGTAAAGACCTCATTGAAGAATTATATAGTGATGTGCTTACTCAAATATCTGAAAAACAATTTTAGGAATTTTCGAAGTTCCCCACCTAAGGAGGTGAAAATGGGTGAAAAGTTATGAAAAGTGTTTTTAATTAATCGTCGATATATCTTGAATCCAGCGGGCTGTTGTCGTGTTTTTAACATCAAAGAGACGCCAGTAAAGTTTTCTAAAATAAGATTCAAAAAGATTTTTTCGAAATTCAGTCTGTTATGACGTGAAAAGACCTGGAATGTGTTTTAGATAAATCTACTCTATATATCGAACCCTTCGAGATATTCAGTTTACTTTTGCTTAAGGATTACGATTAGGTAAATGGCCGCAAAAGGGTTTTAAGATTTTTCAAAATTCGAACTCTCACTACTGTACAGGAGGGGATATGTGATTTTTAATGAACGATTAATTGATTTTGCTTTGACTGAACGGCTATCGTCGTGATTATCACTTCAATTGGATACTTGCATAAGTATTTATAAGATTTGAAATTATGATTTTTCATAATTCGACACCTAAAGGGGTGAAAAGGCATGAAATATGTTTTCTAGCAGCCGATCATACTTATCACAATCAGTAGAGATACTGAGGTCTTGTTCGCGTCAGAATAATGCTAACGTAAGTACTTAAAGGCAATGGAGCGACGGATTTTTTTTTTAATTTTCGATTGTTGTTGCGTGGCACAAGAGTCAGAGAACAATTTCAAGTAGACTGACCATGAAAAAATATTTTTTAGAATTTTTTTAATGAAGTTATGACCACTTTTTTGGAGTTTTCTACATTACAGTAAATATCAGAAACTACAAAAAATTGGGCGGGATGACTTCGTACAATATCTCGTTAGATATGATACTTCAGCCTAAAATCA
>PNEQ01051935.1:0-74527 GCA_003012365.1 Medauroidea extradentata
AGTGTAGTGTTTTTGTGTAATAAAATTAGTGAAGTTATTATGTAATGAGTCGCGCAGAACTTTTTGAATCCTTTTTTTTTTTAATTATTGTTGCTGAGATATAAGGTTTATCCTTGCTTGGGATAAATTTCACTTTCCCTTTAATAAGAAATTATTGTGGTGCCCTTGAATAGTTGCTTTTGGCCAAAGGACACCACACCTTGTGTCGTCTTCTGAGGTATGACTACATTCCTTTCAGGAATTATCTGTATGTTGTATATGTATTGACTACAGCTTGCCGGCTTTTCTTCCTTTGTTTCTTTTTTTTTTTTATTATGGGTTTTTCTGCAATAAGGCAACATTCCCCAGCAATTCGTATCTCCGAAAAACTGTTATGTTTGTGATACGAGCTAATTACAGGAATCGTTCAAAGATCCCGTCAGTTATTTGACAGTGCCAATCAGAACAATATTGAAGGGGCACCGCACGTTTGTGATAAGCAGGTAGAACCCCAACACGCTGAGAGTTGAAAGCATCAAATCACAGACCACGAAGCGGAGCTGCAAGTGTTCAGGTAATTAATATATTGTAACAAGTCGATGCAAAAATGTTGTCGCAAAAACCGTCTGTCTCGAACTGTAACACACCAACAACGAAAACATCACACACGTAAATACTGCAGAGGTGGCTTCATAAACCTAAATTTTCCACGTAAAGTGGGCTACGTATTCTGCTGCTCATATCCTCAACGATTAATTATTCACGCATAAAGATAACCAAGTAAAATATTGTAGATGTACGTAAGCATATAGACTATGATCTTCAATTACAATATTTGGTTAACATTCACTGAATTGTAAGTAATATGTTAATATATTTTTATACTTATGTCCATATTGATGCACACGTCACACGTTTGGTTTAAGACGATGTCGAGTTCAGTTTCACTTTGTAAAACATTTGTAACATGAGCTATTTAATAGTCGTAAATGAACGGACGCAATTTTAAGAACGTATTGCTAGTAATTTTTATTGAAGACATGTAACGACGTTTTCCGTTTCATGTAAAGTCTCTATTTGTAAAAATGTAAACAGTTTTAGCTTTATAACGTACCGAAATATCACAAAGAAGTTAAGTACTTTGGGAGTTATTTTTCATGACATGTCAAACAAGTGAAGGTCTGATAAATCTGTAAGTCACCGTGTGGTATTATAGAAACATTTTTTTAAATATGACAGCTAAAGAACCTTTACAGAGGATATTCGTACAGTGAATGATAGCCCCCATCAAGAAGTATATCGTGATTAATGTACACAAAGTTTATCGTGACCTTGTGTAGTTTTTTTACTTATTATTATTTTATATACTTCTTGTGGCTATTCCTGAAAAAATAATACAATTAGGCAACGAGTATAATTTTTCTGTGTGACAGATTGCTCATAGCAGGCTCAGGGGTGTAAGATGGTTCCTTTTTTAAGACTATAGTTTATTTTCTGTGCGTTTTGTGTACTTCAAACTCTGTGACATTTAAAAGTGTGTGCATAAGTTACGTATTACCTAACTGTACTGTACTTGTGTTTACTAGGTGTATATCTTCGCAATCATTAGGAACAGTTTATATATGACTTTAATGTTATAACGAGGCTAAATTTTTATTAAATAAAATCATTATTTTGAATAACCTCAAAATATCGACATTGTATAGATTTAATATTTTTTATCAATTTGTTAATATATGCAAGAGAGGTGACACCGACAATCACACGTCAAGAAATCGAGAAAACCAAAGTTCTAAGCTCGGGGCGGACATCCTGCTCTCGGTTTTCTAGAAAATTCCACATGTTCTTTTGGAGAATGCAAGGATTACTCCTTAATACTTTCCGTAACATATTCCTAGTGTTACCCTAGCATGGCTGTTCAGAGGCTCAATAAAAAAATGCCCCCTATATTTTGTGAAAAAAATTTTGCGCCAGTTTGTTTCAGTGCCTTATGTGTAGGGACTGGAAAATTTCGCGAATTCAATTACCTACAGGCTAGAATCCATTGCACTATGCATACTCAAGCCTCGACTATTCGTCAACTAGCTGCTACTCAGTGGAACAGCAGACGATGAACGAATGTACGGGGCTTGAATATGCGTAGTACAATGGATTCTAGCCTACAGGTCATTGAATTCACGAAATTTTCCAATCCTTACTTATGTGCATTTCTACATCTCTGGTTCACGCTCAGTGATTGGGTGTTTTTAACTGTTACTTGGCTTAACGACTTACCGCGGATCATAGACGTGTGGTATCACAGTAACCATGGTCAAAACGGTACAAGCAGACGCGCGTAAGGCACTGAAACACCTTGGTGCAGTAATATTTTCTCTAAAGTCATGGATCCATATCTACAATTCAACAGCTAACAGTTTCGCATGTTACGTATACTTCAAAACACTCAAACATGTGCAAGAGTATTCTGTTTTACAGCAATAAAACGTGTTTCGTCAGTCCGCTGTACGAAATATGTATTAAGTTAGCTGCTTGCTTGAGAAAATCTATCGTACGGAGTATATAAGTATTTATACCATAATTATAAGACTATACAAAGCTTATTTTCAATTTGCTGATCAGAATATAAATTACATATTACTTAGCCGGTGAAACTTTTTCCAGCTATTTCCAAACTCAGGTCCTAGCCGATTTCCATACAGGGCCTGGCCAATTCCTAAAACGTCAGTGTCAAATTACCATCATCTTTAATCCGTAAAGCCAATCGAGAGTAAGTGAAACACACAATTAAAGATTTAAACTAAGACGTACGCAATACTGTCTGGAAAAATTAAATATTAGCTTTAAACAAGTTTGTTATTTTCCTGGAAACTCTTTTCTGAGCGAATTTATAAGAACACGACATATTTAAGGAAATAATATCGTTGTTAACTATTTTCCTAAAAATGTAAGCATTTTCGATGTAGAAACTACTGCTGTTTTCAAAAGCGTGGCTCAACCGCTTCGGTTTACACCGCCTTGATTGAAGACATTAAAATTGAGAATCAAACATATTAAATTTACATAATTCGCTCGCTCTCTTTTCTGTCGTATTAGTAAAACTGGTTCTGGTTATTACCACTAACTATTAAGTAATTAGTTTGAACGGGCTGTAGCTGATTTATGGGAAGCTGAAGATAAGTTTAAGTGGTAACATCCTCTCCCCATGCGTTTCGACTTAAACAAGGTTTTTATAACTTGTTACTAGACAGCGCAAAAAATCCCGAAACTCTTTAATACCATAATATTCATTAAAAACAATGTAGCATTTTGTGCCTCTGAATGACGACTATTTAGCACGCTTCGAAGGTTTGCAAACGAGTAACAAATTTTCAGGATCACTTTTTTTGTGATTAATCATCTCTGCTTCAAGTGTGCAGGGCCAGGAACATTTCACGAAAATAACTTTGCCCCACTATGTTTCATAGTCTTATGTGCACATCTGCAGTTGTGCCTCTTAGAAAGCGATTGGATGGTTTAATTGTCACGTTTCTTGGGGTTCAACTCACAAATAGCAGACATGCCGTGTTGAAGTAACCTTACTCTGACTGGCTCAGTCAAGTGAGAGACGACGCTTCACGAAGACTTTGAAGCAGAACTGCAGATGTGCACGTAAGGCATTGGAAACAATTGCTGCAGAAATCTGTTCGCGACAGACTCGTACCAGCCAAACGAACACAAAATTTGTATCCTACGATACTCGAATACCTGTAGCAATAAATATTTTGTAGACAAGTCTCAGGCATTCAACGAGAGAGACTTTGGTCAGTTCTTAACGTCGAGGTCTTTAACGCTGGTGATGGGCGACATGATGTATGGAGCAACGCCGGAATGAAGGTGCAAGGGAAACTGGAGTTCCCCGAGAAAACCCGCCGGCCGACGGCGTCGCCCGGCGCGACTCCCACATGCGAAAATCCTGGGACAGACCCCGCCGGGAATCGAACCCGAATCACCTTAGGGGTAGGCGAATGGTCTAACCCCCTCTCAATCATGCAAGATAAGTGTATAGAACGCTCATAATTTTACACTAACTTAACAAGCTTAGAGATAAGAGAAATTTCTAAAACGCGCATACCCTACTGAAAACCAGAATCAGAGAATTTATCACTGCTTCATGGTCAGTGATTGGGTGTTTTTACGTCTTAGTGTCTTGGTCGTCTACTAGCAAATAACAGACGTGTGGTGTTGCAGTTGCCTTATTGTATTGGCTCAGTGAAATGAGAGGCGTTGCTTCACAAAGCCACACGGCCAATAACAAATTGCACCTACGCAATGAGCAAACCGCTGAACTAGCGAGCAAGATTTCCACCGATTCAATTTTCTATCGGACTTAAAGTGTGAAAATATACTTTAACTCGTGGACAAAATGCATCAAGTTCAGTGTCAGATTTTACCCGAGTTGCCCATACATATGGATAGTAAGCTGTATCGTAAATTAGAGCAGTCTGAATTAGCAGTTTTTTAGCTATGTTGGAGGGCTTCGAAACAATGTTCATGATTCGTATCACAGTAAAAAAAAAATGTGTACGTTTACAAGGAAAGTCTTGTAAACTAATACCAAAACATCATCAGTCAGGTAATAAATGTGAGATGTCAGAGACCCTATAAAATTGTTACAAATATTGTAAACACCTTTAGAAACTAGTAAAATAAATGTTAATGAACAAATTTTTCGATTTGAAACAAAATAAACCTAGGAGAACTGTCACATTTTACAAAACATTTCGTACCCTTACAAATTTTTTTTTTTTGGAAACTAGTTTCCAAAAAAATTTTTGCAACACTACAAATAATTGTTGTGACGTGAACCAGATATTAGTAGGGACCCTGGTTTTTTCGCGAAAATAATTTTGCCCCACTTTGTTTCAGTGCCTTACGTGCACATCCGCAATTCTGCTTCATGATTATTGGCAGCGTGTCTATATGAAGAGCCGTATATCATTTGTCTGAGCCAATTACAATAAAGTCTCTGCAACACCTCACGGCTGTGATTTGCCGATAGAATCCCAAGACTCGAGAGAGTTAAAATATCCTATCACTGACCACGAAGCAGAACTGTAGATGTGTATGTAAGGCACTGAAGCAAAGTGGGGGCAAAATTATTTTCGTGAAAAACCAGTGTCCCTAGATATTAGCTGCAAATATACCAAATTTGTTTGTAGATTTACATAAATGTTTGTAAAAATACAAAGCAATTTGTAAAAGTACAAGTTTTTTTGTAAATTATGCAAAATTTTTTGTAGTGTTACAAAATTTTTTTTTGTAAACAGGTTACCAAAAATCCCATCTTGTAAAAGTACAAATTTTTTTTACTGTGCATGGTGTCTTAACAATAGCACCCCGTCCTTTTCCGAAGTGTAATTTATTTTCGTATATTGGCTCAATGGAAACATTTTGAAAAGTTCCCTGCGAATGAGGGCCTACGTCGCATTTGAATATAATAGTACGCGATGCCCTTGAGAGGTATTTAAACTTAACATTATTTAGTTTGAGGCACGGAAACGGGAGAGACAGAGAAAGTGAGAGATATTGGTCAGCGCTTAAGAGGAGTCCTTCGTGGTGTCAAATTCACATCTTTGACGCGTGGGAACAGCGTAGCGATAAGAGCCAGTGTCCCATGCTTGACGAGAAGCGTATCGCCTCTATTCGCAGCGCGACAAACTGGCGTGCAAGGTTTCCCTTGTAGTCTTTTTACTATGGGACTTTAAGCGGTGGCCCCAATATTTTATTTTAGATTAGTATGAAGTAAAAACCAACGAATGCCTCTCGTTTTGCACTTTACGAATTCAGGTAATATTTTCGGAGTTACAGCAGTCTAAAAAACCCGTTTTTAGCCATTTTGAGAGGCCCGAATATCATGTTTCTAACAAGCGTGCTGCATTTGTGAAAAAATAGAAGCATAGTTTCAAGTGTGTGTTCTTTTCGTAGGTAAACATAATATAAATAACTTAAGCGGTTTCGCGTAAAAATGTATGCGCGTGACACGCTGCAACGCCGTCCATGCGCCAGTCGAGGACTCCTCTTAACATCGAGGTCTTCAGCGCTGGTGAGGGATAACATGATGTGAGTATGGAGCAGCGCCGGAATGAAATGGTGGGGGAAACGGCAGATCCCCGAGAAAACTCACCGACCAACGTCATCGTCCGGCACGATTCCCATATGCGAAAATCCGAGGACCAACCCCGCCGGGAATCGAACCCAGATCACCATGGTAGGAGGCGAATGGTCCGACCATTCGGCCACCGCGGCCCCGGCACGGAAACGGGTAGGACGATAAGCCGCCTCCAATACGTGCGTCAAAAAACCAATTCGCCTCCCTCTAAGCGCAGGGTATTAAACGAGCATGCAATGTTTTCGTAAAAAGTCGTTTTCGGTGGGAATTTAAGCGGTAACCCTACTGTTCTATTTGTGGTAGTATGTGTTAAAGTCCAACGCAAGTCTCTATCGTATTGTTTCTCGATTACGGCTGGTATTTTTCCAGATATGACAATGTCAGAAACCCAATTTTATCTTTTTGAAAAACTGGAGAGAATGTTTTTAACAAGCGGGATGATTTTTTTAAAGCGATAGTGTCATTAGTAGTGTGTTTTATTTTCATATATAAACACATCGGAAACACGTTTAGTTGTTATACATAAAATAACACTTTTTGTACCACGCTAAAGCACAGGTCTTGCGACTGGCCCAATTAAAACTTAAGGGCGTTGGACCCGTAAATATTCATTTTTATATCGGCGCCAAACACTGTTCAACGTTTACACAGGCGATAATACGTCATTTTCCCAAATAAAATATTTAGGCCACGTAGTTTTTGCATAGTCACTCGATGAACTCACTAAATAGTCGTTGCAGTGTAGACGAATTAAAAAAAAAGTAACTAACTAAATAAATTACATCAATGCAATTTTTTACGTGTTCGAGAACAATTTGTATTATGGACCCCTGATTTTCGCAAAAAGAATTTCGCATCAACTTGTTTCAGTGCAGAGACGTCTTTCATTTGACAGCACCAATCAGAACAAGGTTATTACACCACATGTCTGTGATTTGCGTGTAGAACACTAAGACGTGTGAGAGTTAAAACATACAATCACCAAGCATGAAGCAGAGATGTAGATGTGTACATAAGACACTGAAACAAGTTGTTGCAAAATTCTTTTCGCGGAAATCATGGGTCCCTAGCTAGTATTGAGAATTCAAGTTACAGCCACAACTCAAAGTAATTAAAAAATTTACTCATATAATCAATTTTTAAAATATAAAATCAGGTATCCCATTGTGACCCCAAAGATGTCTTCAAATAGCTAATGTCATAGCTAGGGACCTGTAAATACCGCGTTTTCTTCTCAGTACACAGTAGATTTCAACAAACTGTAAGTTTTAATCATTTTCGCAATTGCCTCTTTGACTTATTAGACATCTCCTGGAGCTGGAGGACGCTAAGTCAATAACAAATAATTAACTAAATCCTGCCTCAATCATGGGTAGAGACAAGGAAATGTCGCGGGTTCAACGACCATCCGGCTGGACTCCACAGTCCTGTGTACACTATGTCCTCAGCTACTTGTACATTGTCTGCTGCTCCAGTGAGTGGACAGTTGTACATGTGACAAGGTAGCGCGGCAGTCAGTGAGTGTTTTCATGCAGGTATGCTATTAGTGCGCAGTCCTCAAGGAAGAATAACAGTTAGCCAATCACGAAAGTAATAAGCGTGTACAGGAGTTTGAAATCTTACTACTTCTAAAACGAATTCGCAAAATTTCCGAGTCTCTTAATCATATGGTATCATTGTGTCAGCGAGCAGCCAATGAGCAGCTGCTGCTTTCTGCTCTAGTTCACATATGTTCTTGGAGGCTAGCATACACGTCAGTGAACCAGCGAAATTTTCCAGTCTCTAGTTCATAGCATTTAGTATCAATGTAACTAGAGACTGGAAAAATTCGCGGGCTCACTGACAGGTAGGCTAGCCTCCAAGAATATATGTGTATTCAAGCAGACATCAGCTGTTCATTGGCTGCTCGCTGACGCAGTGATACCACATGCTTAGGCTTCTATTTATTAGATTCTTTATTATTGGTTCCTTCCAGGAGGTGTCGAATTACTAGACAAGGACAAATATCGAAAATAACACGAACTTGTAAATTCTTGAAACGTAGCTTGTTCCTAAAATAAAACGAGAATTTTTCAGGCCCCTTAATATAAACGATCTTGTATCTGCAAGTTAATAACTTTTTTTATATTTTGGCTACACCGTTTCGGTATTTTTCTGACTTTGGCGAGTGACTTTTAGGGCAATGAGCATTTCTCGAAAAGAATTTTGCCCCAGTTCGTTTCAGTGTTTTTACGTGCACGTCTGCAGTTGTGCTTCGTAGTAAGTGATTGGATGATTTAACTGCCATGTTTCTTGAGGTTCTACCCGCAAATTATAGACGTGTGGTGTAGCAATCACCTTATTCTGATTGGAGAAATCAAAAGACAGACGAAGACACGTAGCCAATAACCATGAGACACAGCTGCAGAGGTGTACGTAAGGCTTAAAACGAACTGGGGCAATATTATTTTCGCGTAAACTTCATGGCCCTAGAGACAATGCATAAACAATTTGGTCTAAATTTTTTGTTGGGGAAATGACTCGTTTTCTGGTGTGTAAATTTGAACAGTGTTTGGCACCAATATAAATAAGGAATTTTTACGGATCCAACGCCCTTTAACATCTGGCCAGAATATCTAGACTTCAGTTGGGGTAAATGCTGCGCCACGCTTGACGCTGGCAGGTGCTTTGACACCCCTCATTTTCCGGGCGTCTTCTGACGGGTACATAACCCGTTCTCCCTGAGGTTCTTGATCAGAGTCGGATGTACGCCTGACAGGTGGCACTATCATAGCTATGTCGATCCCATTGTTGGGGCGGGGTAACAAATGACAGTCATCAGAGCTGCAGCAGTGATCTCGCAGAGGGCATGGTGGCCGGTACTTTACATCCAGCTGCGAGGAGCAGCGCACAAAAACCTCACCTACACTTTTGTTTCTTTCGGTAAATGAGATGTTAGATTGGGGGAAATTACTACACTGCAAGAACTCTTTCTTTCCCTTTGCACATTTTTCTTCCAGCGAAGGGAATTTTTGTTAACATTCTAACCACTGCAACGAAGCTTCGTCAGAAAAAACAATATATACTGAGACAATATAGAGTAAACCAAACATACACAGCGATAAAACTAAATACCGGGCTTCACATAACTGGCTTTGGACATTCTCCTACAAACTCTGTTCTTTAAGTGTTATTTCTACGCAAACACACGGCTGCGAGCTCGTTCTGCACTCAACATGTTCCAGAATAAACGCATGAAAATGGGTAAAAGTGAATTCTGGAAAGAAACTGCTGGAGACATGCAAAAGTCGCGTTATTTTGAGTGGTAACTAGACTTTACTGTCCTATAGGTAGATATGATGGTATTTCGCTAAAATATTTTGTGCCAACATACTCTTGATAACACTGTAGTTTCTTGCAACATTAATTATTCGGCGATATAAATGTAGCTATGCAGACCAATAACAGGCATCAAATATTACAATATTGGGATTCTTATTGTAATAGTCAAATAAGGTAACGGCTCCAAGTACAAGCTAAAACCAGTAATCTTCTGGTCAGCTGAACGTGTGTTGAAATCCAGCAAACAGTCAAGTTTTCACGCAATGAAACATAATCTCTACCTATAGGATATTGGTCACTCGACCGGTGGACTTTAAACTATTGGATAGAAGCTATCTTTTGCGACAGTGATTTTTGGTGAAAAGAATTTTGCTACAATTTGTTTCAGTGCCTTATGTGCACATTTGCAGCTCTGCTTCATGTTTATTGGCAGAATGCATTCATGTAGTGACCGCTCACTCATTTGACTGCGCCAATCATAACAAGGTTACAGCAACACCACACGTCTGTGATTTGTGGGTAGAACGCCGAGACGCTGAGAGTTAAAAGCATCCAGTCACTGACCACGATGCACAGCTGCAGATGTGCAGTTACGGCATTGAAACAAATTGTTGCAAAATTATTTTCACAAAAAATCACTCGCTCTAGATATCACCGTGGCAGTCCATGACATTGTCGGCCAATGAGAGACATCGAGCGAATATATAACAGATTGCAGTATAATCTGCTGTCCAGAAAATAACCTGAATTTTGCTCATACCTAGAAATTGCTATATACCGTTCTTAGAATTAACCGCCTTATTGTTAAAACCCAATAAGGCGCCCGCCAATTGGCTGTGTGTTTGCGTAAGAGAAGCACGGTGCCAATAGCGATATTGACTGTCTCATCTGGTCCGGTGTCACCTTTACAGGAAGACACTGAAACGGCGTGCAGTGATATCGTAGATCACACGCATGACTGACACTTTCAGTCGTAACCCCACCTTTTTACTGGTAGAAAGTTTTAAGTAACATCCGTTTCACGATTCCTGCGAGTAGTTTTTCAGACAAAAATTGGGTCAGGAAATTACCGCGGATTCAGTTACCTGCGGTGTTAGAATCTGCTGTGCTATGCATGCTCAAGCCCCATGTAATCGTTAGGGACCCCTGTTTTCGCGAAAAGAATTTTGCCCCAGTTTGTTTCAGTGCCTTACGTGCACATATGAAATTATTCTTCGTGGTTATTGGCAGCATGTCAATGTGAAGAGACGTATCTCATTTGACTGAGCCAATTACAAAAACTTTCCTGCAACACCACACGTCTGTGATTTGCCGGTAGAATCTCAAGGCTCGTGACAGTTAAAATATCCAATCGCTGACCACGAAGCAGAACTGCAGATGTGCACGTAAGGCACTGAAACAAAGTGAGGCAAAATTCTTTTCGCGAAAAACAAGGGTCCCTAGTAATCGTTCACTGCCAGCTCTTTCAGTAAGAAGCAGTTAATGGACAAATGGTCTGGGCTTGAATATACACGGGACATTGCATTCTAACACGCGGGTCACTAAATTCCCGAAATTTTCCTCTCCCTAGTCATAACAGATTGAAAAGATGTTTTTAGCGATTTTTAGGGGCTATGGAATGATTAGGAACATGAAAAATTCGCATTTAATTTTAGTACACACCATATTTCAACAAACTGTAAGTTCTAATAATTTTCGTAATTTGACCTACGACTTATTTGCCACCTCCTGGAGGACGCAGAGTCAATAACAGAAAAGCGACTAAATGCTCGCCCAATCATGTGGTATCACTAGGACCCTGGTTTTTCGCGAAAATATTTTTGTCCCGCTTTGTTTCTGTGCCTTACGTGCATATCTGCAGTTCTGCTTCGTGGTCAGCGATTGGATATTTTAACTCTCTCGAGTCTTGGGAATTCTACCGGCAAATCACAGCCGTGAGGTGTTGCAGAGACTTTATTGTAATTGGCTCAGACTAATGATATACGGATATAGACACACTGCCAAGAATCATGAAGCAGAATTGCAGATGTGCACGTAAGGCACTGAAACAGAGTGGGGCAAAATTTATTTCGCAGTAAACCAGGGTCCCTAGGTATCACTGTGTCTGTGAGCAGCTAATAAACAGCTGATGTCTGACTGAATACACAGATAATCTTAGAGACTAGCCTACAGCTCAGTGAACCCGCGAATTTGTACAGTCTCTAGGAATGGTTTTTCTAGTTGGCGTGATGTTTTGAAACTATCTTTCCGTCATATTTTGAAGTGTATTTCCTTTTCGTTCGTTGACACAATGGACACATGTGGATAGTTTCGTAAAACGTGTACAGCGAGATATTTAAAACACGTGCTAGGCGGTGAACTTAAGTACTCTACACGACTTGTATATATACTTCCGCATATTCAATGTTGGCACCGTGACAGCACACTTTCCGCCTTGACAGAGGAACTCACCAGGGCGCCGTTTTGCATATTCAAATTAAACACCTGGCGCAAACTTCACTTTCGCCTCGTCGAATCAGTGTCACTTAAAAAGCGCTTCAAGGGACGAGAAATGCATTCCTACACTATACGCAGGAACGCAGAATCGGTTATATTTTTTTAGTCCATGTCCCTCTTCAAATTTTCAGAACAGGGGAACAAAATTCTTATTATTTGTCGTAACGTCCAAGACTTGGAACGCGACACGAAAAAAATGTGAATTTATAGTCAAAGCTATACTCAAAAGGCAATGGCCGCCAATAAATAGAACCACGAAATTGAAGTCAAAAATTTTTTGCATATTTTGGTTTCAATGCCTTATGTGTTGGGACCCCAAATGTTGGTGAAAAGATTTCTGCAACAGTTTGTATCAGTGCCTCGTGTGCACAGCTGCAGCTCTCCTCCATAGACAGTAACTGGATGTTTTTATTCTCTCGTGTCTTGGGAATTCACTGGCAAATCACAGGCGTGAGGTGTTGCAGTAACCTTATTCTGATTGGTGCAGTCAAATGAGAGAATTGACTGAACGAAGGTATAATGACAAAATCGAGAGAGCGGAAACATTAGCGGTTTCATGAGCGTGTAGGTTAGCCTCTTAAAAATACCTATGTATCGAAGCAGACAATAGCTGAACATTTGCTGCTCGACGTCACAGAGCCACATAATTGGGCCGGTATTTATTGGCTCAGAGCCCTACAGGATGTGTCAGACTCTCTAATTGCTAGGGAACCATGTTTTTCGCGAAAATAATTTTGCGTCACTGTGTTTCAGTGCCTTACGTGCACGTCTGCAGTTCTGCTTCGTGGTCAGTGATCGGATATTTAAATGCTCACGAGACTTGGGACTCTATCGGCAAATCACAGACATGTGGTGTTTTGCAGGAACGTTATTTTAATTGGCTCAGTCAAATGATAGCCACAGACGCGCTGCCAATAACCATGAAACAGAACTGCAAATGTGCACGTAAGGCGCTGAAACAAACTTGGGCAAAATTCTTTTCGCGAAAAACAGGAGTAGGGACCCCTGATTTTCAAGAAAATAATTTTGCAACAACTAGTTTCAGTGTCTTGCATGCACATCTGCGTCTCTGCTTCATGCTTAGTGAGTGTATGTTTTAACTGTCACGCGTCTTAGTGTTCTACCTGGCTATCACAGACGTGTGGTGTCGTAATAACCTTGTTATGATTGGTGCTGTCAAATGAAATACGTCTCTGCACAACAACACGCTGCCAATAACCTTGAAGTAGAGCTACATGTGTGCACATAAGGCACATAAACAAGTTGTTGCAAATTTATTTTCGCGAAAATCAGGGGTCGCTACAGATAAGTCAAGCGCAAAATGCGAAACCAACAGGAACTTGCACGTAAAGCATAGAAACAAAATGAAGCATAAATATTTTCGAGGCGAACTTTTGGGTATACCAATGAAAGTTGTCTTACATTTATGAAAAGACTTGATATGTAGACGAATGTGTTATTTGTTCGTGGACATTTATGTCAAGTAAAATACATGCTTATCATTGGTTTCGAGAGCTATTCACGAACCAACTACTAAAGTTCAGTGAAGTTTATAAAATTCCTTCATAGTAAGTGCAAATTTTAAAATTAATTAGTGACTGTAAGTATAAGGGTGTCAGAGCTAACTACGCGTACTTTTGACAGTATGTATGAATCATCATTTTAACATAACATACGCTTGTTTGTTAGAAATTGGGTGTCTTTATTTTCGTAAAAATAAGAAATTGGGTGTCTTTATTTTCGTAAAAATATTTTGCACCAACTTGTTTCAGTGTTTTTTTGCACATCATATTTTTTTTCACTCCGTAGTAACAGGCAGGGCGTATTTGAGCTAACACAACTCTTACTTAGCTGTGCCAGTTAGAATAAGGTTGCTGTCTGAGATTTTCGGGTTCAACAGTGATTTTTGTTGAAAATAATTTTTCCACAAATTGTTTTAATGCTTTATGTGTAGGACCATGAACTTTTCGCGAAAAGAATTTCGTCCCACTTTGTTTAAGAATATTATGTGCACATCTGCAGTTGTGCTTTATAGTAAATTGTGGGATAATTTAATTGTCAATTCTTTTTAATTCTACTCGGAGATCACAAACACGTTGAGTTGTAGAAGCCTTAATCTGATTGGCGTAGTCAAATGACGTTGCGTCACTATGACGTGCTGCCAATAACTACGAAGCGTAACTGCAGATGTGCACGTAAGACATTGAAACTAACTGGGGTAAAATGATTTTCGCGAAAAAAATTCGTGGCCCTACTTATGTGCTCTGCTTCGTCGTCAATGATTGGGTGTTGATAACTATGCCTGTCTCGGGGTCTACCAGCAAATCACAGGCGTGTGGTGTCGCAGTAATTTTGTTCTGATTGGCGGAGTCAAACGAGCGACGCCTATGCTCTAATAGTTTTTACCAATAACTATTAGGCGGATGTGCACGTAAGGAACCGAAATAAATTGTTTCAAAATTATTTGTAACAAAATGCACTGTCTCTACTGACAGTTAACAGCATCCAGTCACTGAACACAAAAAAGAGCTACAGATGTTTACTGATCTGATTGAAGAGATGTTCGTCAGCACCTCTAGGTATGTAGCGCTGGTGAGGGGGGATATGTGCGTATGGAGCAGCGTCGGAATGAAGAAGCTGCAAAAACGGGAGATTCCCGAGAAAAACGCAGATCAGCGGCATCGTCCTTCACGATACCTTAATGCAAAAATCCGGTGACCGACCCTGCGGGGGATAGAACCCGGATCGTCTTGGCGGGAGCGAGTGCTCTAGACACTGGGCAAACCGTGGCCTCAGATGTATATGTGCACACAAGGCACTGAAACAGTCTAGAGCAAAATTTTTACGATTCAATCAGTTGCCTTTTTTTTTTATAAAACAAACTCTTCTGTGACGATACGCACTTTTAAAAACATTTGTTAGTCAGGAATTTTATCGCAGCAAAAATAATTAGGCCTACTTAATTAGAAGTATTACAAGGTGCGAAAATTTAGGTTTTAAGTTTAGAAACAAATACATGTTATATTGCCATCAAAATACTTCAACACCACCCGAATTACTAAAATTTGATATTTTTTTTAATACACGCTCATGTATTGCTACGAGCAAAATTTCCGTTATACTGCATGCTGCCGTACTTTTGACTTCCATTAGTAAAGACCCAGAAATTTCACGAATCTATTTGAGAAGACTCCAATACACGTTCATTATTTCGCGATTGGCTCACTGTTACTGACACTCTTCCTTGAGGACTGTGAACCAATAGCAGACCTGCTTGAAAACACTCACTGACTGCCGCGCTACCTTGTCACATGTACAACTGTCCACTCACTGGAGCAGCAGACAATGTACAAGTAACTGAGGACATAGTGTACACAGGACTGTGCAGTCCAGCCGGCTGGTCGTTGAACACGCGATATTTCCGTGTATCTACCCATTAGCAAAAAATGTCGTGGCTTTCCGCGGAAAACACTTGTGGCTAGTAACTATAGACTGCATTATAATGTGACCAGTCATCAGCAAACTGATCACACGTATAAGGGTCACGCATTAAGAGGACGTGGCACATAATTCAACGCTAAAAGCATTAATATATAACTATAGGTTTATTGGAGCCAATTTGCGAAAATTCAACTATAGCAATCCTAGACAATAGTTTTAACCAACGTTTCAAACAAAATTATTTACAGTGTTACCAACCTCTGAGGCACAATCTCTGACGCCGGAACTTCGTGCACTTAACTGCGACGCAAGAGATCACGCGTAACGAATTAGTAATTTTGGACAAATATTCACTGATAAAGTTGCCAAATATCATTATCTAGGATTGTCATTGAGTATTTTATTAATATTAGCTTCGAAAAAGCGTAGACATCATTTTATAATTTCAGATTTTATTTATATACCACGCACTCTTAAGACCCGAACCAAATAATATCCTAGGATTTTGTAGACACGAGCACTTTGCATATTTTGTTGAGAACAAGTTGAACGCAATACCATACACTTCACTACCATTTCTGTGATAAAAAATACAGCTGTTTTGACACACCTTTACTAACTCGTGAAGAAATCACAGGAGATTTGTTTGTACTGATGCTGGGCCCGCACTTCCTTTCACGAATTATGTGAAGATTCAACCAAACTGTATCGTTTACAAGACTCTGCAGATCATCAACTACCTTGTTGTGTATATTGAAAGTGGCATTGTACCGACTGTATCGGTACATGACGTAATTTGACAACTCTCGAAACAGTTCAGCCATTAATATGTTTATTCTCCGCAGCTATATTTCGAACACGTCTGCATAGCCAGATAGTCTTACATACCTTGTATGCCATTTGTTATGGTTTGGAATATTTTACGACGCCGTATGTAAACATGACTTTCTTCGCCATATATGTATCGTGAACTAAGCAGAGACACAGGTACAGACAGTGCAACTAGCTTCGCGCTACACTAGTGCGCTCCAGTGACAGTTTCTTAATCTCAAGAAATATTGCCATGTGTTATTATAATAATTTTCCTGTTTAATTGTGAATTTATGACAGGAAGTTTATATGTAATTAGTTTTGTACGTAGCAAGTAGTACAATAATTGTATTCTGTTTTCATTATGTAATTTCAGGTTTAATGGTAATAATTATTCCATTGTAATTTATCTTGTTACTGCTGCTCCGCCATGTTGGGCGGACTATTTCTGCGGTTATATTAATGCTCGCTTCTTGTATTTATACCATTGAATTCATGTATGTGCGTCCAGTCGGCTACCTGTAAAATGTAAGTGTTGCGCTTGTCTTTCGTATTCGTAAATGTGGAATGGGTTGTTATGCTGCAGGACTTGCAATTGATTAATTTCAGGCGCCTTGTTTAGTTTCTTGTTTGATTATTTCTTGAGTTGAAGTCCTGTAGCATAATGACGCAAGTCCTAGTGTTTCGTTCGTGTCTTGCTGTTTGTTGTTTTTCGCTTTGCTCAGTAATTCAAGGTAATTTTCGCGTTCGGGATTTCTTTGTTTAACATCTCGTAACGTCTATATATTTTTGGTATTCATTGAGAGAGAGGGGCAGACATTTAAATTGTAAAGTTACATAGTTTTGTTCGTATATTTGTTAATTAATTATTGCAGGTGTGTAAGTTGAAGGTTAGATTTTGACAGAGAATGATTATAATTGCAGATAAACAATAGAATTGAAAAGATATTTTAAATGCACCTTATGTGCTCGCTTTATGAGACTGTGCTAGGGTGGCAGTGATTGTGTGCATACTACTGAGGTAGGTTATGCTGAAGTTTGTGATTATGTGTAGGGGAGAGTGTCCCGCGAGTTTTATGTATATGTATCTAGGGGCGTGTGTCCCACGATTTTGTGTTAGGGTTGGCTACTGAGAAGTACATTCAGTTAGCATATGTTGTGTGAGTTAGTTTCCTATAAGGTTAGGGCTAGCCAACGTTTTGTACATGTTGTCGTCTTTGCTACACCCTTCTCAGGATTCTCGACTAAGGCTTCTTATGTTCCATATTGTTCACATTAAATTGATTCCTTTTGCACGCCATTTTGTAAAGTTAATGTTTAGTATAATTTTGTAACTTTTGTGCTTTTATTTCGAATGTTTTGATTTATACTGGCTATTTGAGTTTGTAACAGGTTTAAGGTTCTGTTGATGTTTTTTTATTAGTTTTGAATAAATCGCTGTTGCGATTGAAACCCGGATTTTACTATGTTTTCTTTGAAGTTAATTTATAGATCACCTCTTTCTTGATTGTTTGGAATACTGTGATTCATGCAGATACTGCTAATAATTCACTGGTGCTGCTACACTGATATTTTGAGGTTATGATGAGTACCTAGACTTGTTTCAGTTGAGGATTTAACCCTTGCCTAAGCGTTCTTGTGAATAATAGGGAGTCGCAACCCATATATTTGTTCCTGTGTACTTGTTAGTTACCATCGCCATTAGTGAGGTTAGCCTATATGATGGGAGATGATGGTACAAGCCATGCTTAATCTCTATAGATCTGAACAATTAGCGTTTCGTTTTAGGCACATGCTAGATTTCAAATATCTCTATGTTCGTGTCACTTTCGCCTCAGGTCCTTGACTTATATGAACCTCCTGGAGAGCGCTATGCCAATAAGAAAGAATCAGCTTAATTCATACCCAATCATGTGGTATCACTGTGTCAGAGAGCAGCCAATGAACAGCTGCTGTTTAATTGAGTACACAGATATTCTTGGAGGCTAGCCTACAGATCATCGAAACGGCGAATTTTTCCAGTCTCTACCATTGAATAATCGATAGAGTCAAGATTTTGTCGCGAAAAGATTTATGCGATATTTTGTATCACTGCCTTATTTATAATGACCCGGAAAAATTCACGGGTTCTTTGACCTACAGACTAGCCTGCAAGAATGTCTGTGAACTGAAGCAGACAGCAGATGCTCATTAGTACCTGCTTGCGGTTAAAGTGATATATGTCTGTTTTAGTTACAATTCCATTACGGCTCAGAGATTTCCAGGAGTTTTCAAATAAGTCAAATGCCAATTGCGAAAGTGACACGAACTTACAGATGTTGGAACTCTAGCTTGTGCCCAAATTATAACGCGAAATTTGAAGGTCTCTATTTATGTGCCAACAGGCAACACTGTTTGATGGTTATTGCAAGCGTGTCTTTGTCCACACACGTCTCTCTTTTGACTGCACCAATCAGAATAAGGTTATTGTGACACCTTAAGTCTGTGATTTTGAAAGTCAAAAACAAAGACAAATTGGAGATTAAACATCCAATCACTGAACGTGAAGCAGAGTTGCAGACGTGCACATGAGGTAGGCTATTGAAACAAAATGATGCAAAAATCTTTCCGCCACAAATCATGGCTATAATAATCGACTGTTTCCAGTGCGTTTATAGGACTGAGAAGACTAGGCTGCTGCCAGATGAAAAAACGAATTACTCGTGCCTCTACGCATTGTGATGGACACCGAACATAGAAGAAGTTTCGCGAAAAAATAACTTCAATATTACAGATCTCTGCTTAGGAATTATTATCTTTGCTGCAGAGAATTTGTTGTCACAATCACTGAAAATGTTATATAAAAAAAAGTAATAATCCAAAAATGTAATTTTTAAGTTTTGGATTTTCTCAAGCTGAACAGCCACGTTGAATTGTTTTGTCCATAAAATATTTTTACATTCTTTTTTTGTTACCTTCAAATCAACATTGGTCATAAGTAGAGACACTGGTAAATCGCGGGAAAATTTGATTGTTTGCTAGGCTCCAACATACTTTGTATAACACTGAAGGTTTCGCACCTATATTGGCTATTGTTTATATTAAGTACTGTGTCCCTCTACAACAGACCCAATTATAACAGTACAGTTTTAATACAGAACGTTTGTGATTTGCCAGAAAACTGTACACATGTGTCACGATTCAGATTCAGACACTACAGTTTATTGGTGACTACGTTAAATATTTTCGCGATATTCAGTTCCTATAGTCATAATATACATTTGATATAGTCCACCGACGTAATAAAGAATTAATTACTATAGTCTAGAGCCAGTGATTTTTGGTGAAAAGAATTTTGTAACAATTGGTTTCAATACCTTATGTGCACATCTGCAGCTGTGCATCGTGGTCAGTGATTGGATTATTTTAACTATCAGCGTTTCGGCGTTCTATCCACAAATCACAGACGTGTGGTATTGCTGTAACCTTGTTATGATTGGTGCAGTCAAATGAATGAGCGGTCTCTGCACTAATGTATTCTGCCAACAACCATGAAGCAGACCTGCAGATATGCACATAAAGCAATGAAACAAATTGCTACAAAATTATTTTCACCAAAAATCACTAGCTCCACTAAAGCCACTGAATTGTAGTGAAAAAAAAATTCATCATACTGATTAATTGCCTTACGTGTGAGTTATTTGACTGCGACAGTCGGAATACTGCGACACCACACGTCTGTGATTTGCGGGTAGAACGTAAAGACGCTGTGAGTTAAAAACATGAATTCACTGACCACGAAGCAGAGCTGTGGATGGGCACCAGTGTGCACTCTAAAAAATTTTGTAATATTTACAAGGAATTTCTATGTACTTTTACAAATCTTTGTAAAAATACAAAGATTTTCTTTGTAAAACCCTTAGTATATGAATTTACAAAGGTAAATTTTGTAATTCTGCAAAGGAATTCCTTGTACCTATACCGACAATTCCTGCACTGTAAATTATTTTGTAAAACATGGCAAGGCACTTCTTTGTAGTTGGACTAACTTTTATAAATGTTGAATAATGTACCTTGTAAAATTATATGTTTATAATGTTAAAAGGATTTTGTTTGCAAAAAACTTAGAAAAAACGCGTAGCCTACAAAAATTGTAAGTTCACCGGAAATTACTTATGCAAAGATCACAACTTCTGAAAAGTATTTTTCCGGAATAGAGTGAATGTTTATATTAATTGTGTGCTTTAAAAAAAAGAATTTTTACTGAACTGTACATTGAATGTATACAAATAGATAAAGACTCAGCGGTACAGAAGTCACAGTGGTCTAGTGGTAACTGCTGACTGGGGTGTGGACGCGTAGACACGGCACTGCATAGGGTAACTTCCTGTTCGGCAATACGACACATATTGAGGTAGACTAAAACAAGAATCGCGAATATTATGTGTCTTCCAGTAATAGACCTTAATGACAAAGACATCGTTGATATTCGATTTAAGCTCTTCCCAAGGATTAGACAACGGGCGGCGGTTTGGTTCCTCGCACACACTATTCTTATCACAGCTGTCCAGGACTCCCCCCTGACACTTAGTGACTATATCCAAATACTTCGCTCAGGGCGATGGGACTTCCTAGAGCGTAACATATTGTAAATACACTATGGTATATGTTTGTTTGGGTTCCAGGATTGTACCACCCATCTCACGGCGTGTTGACAGACGATTGCATTTGTTGTTTCACCCAGATATGTGTCATGGACTTACAAGGTGTGACTATTCCAATGCGTATATTATATTGTGTGTATTCTAATGTGTGTATAGGCTTGTTTCATTAGAGAAAAAAAAAGTGAAAAATAGTCGTAAAATGCGAAGATTCTTAGCATGGGGAGAGTGGTTGGAAACTTACCACCTCCCGAATTTGTTTTTATTTTTCAAAATAATTTCAAGTATACGTCCTTTGTTCAAGTTATTTTATAAATAAGTTCAGTGTTATTTATGAAGTGCAATGAACATTTAAATTATTTTTTTCCTTATTGAAAGTTACAGCTACAAGGCTAGTCCTTGTAATTTTACGAACATATACTTTGTCTTTTATTACGAGGATAGCCATTGTAGTTTTACAAGGAATTTCTTTGGCAACTGGGTTTCCAAGGATTTTCTTTGTAAAGGTACAAACATTTTTTTCCGTGTGCCGAGGCGTGAAGTGAACTAGGGCAAGCGGTGATTGGCAATGACTAGGGCCATGAACTTTTCGCGAAAAGAATTTTGCCACGCTTTGTTTCAGTGCCTTATGTGCTCATCTGCAATTCTGCTTCGTGATTGTTGGCAGCGTGTATATAATTTATCTGAACCAATTACAATAAAGTCTCTGCAACACCTCACGGCTGTGATTTGCCGGTAGAATCCCAAGGCTCGAGAGAGTTAAAATATCCTATCACTGACCACGAAGCAGAACTGCAGATGTGCACGTAAGGCACCGAAACAAACTGGGGCTAAATTATTTTCGCAAAAAGTTAATGTCCGTAGCAATGACTATACACAATTATCAGTTGCCTGTTTAACAATTTAACTGATAAAGACGGACACACTCCTCAACCAGTAGCATGTAAGAGGCGAGGAACATATTCTCTAGTAACACACCTACGTGCTCAAAGTGTATAGTCGAGTCTTCTACTGCTTGCCTTGGAACACGCCAAGCCTCGTAACTGATGGCCACAAAGTATTGAAACAACATGGTGCAAAATTGCTTTCGCGAATATAAGGGGTCCTTATTGGCCACTGTTCCAGTGAGTAGCCAGTTCCATCCTAGGTCCTGTAACCCGGGATTCCGTCCTCTTTTACTATTGGCGCAGAATTGCCTATTAACAGAGCCACAATTTTATGGCGATAAGACTTTTGCACCAATTTGTTTCAGAGCCTTGTGTGCACACCTGCACCTCAGCTTCGTTGTCAATGAATGGATGTTTTAACTCTCGCTTGTATTGGGTTCTACTGGCAAATCACAGATGTCACAATTGTCTTATTGCTATTGGTGCAATCAAAAGAGTGAACAAAGACACGCTCCCAATAACCATGATGCATAGCTGCCGATGTTCGCGTAATATACTGATACAAAGTGATGCAAAAATCTTTTCGCGACTAAATCTTGGCTCTACCTATTAATGTATCTAATAATCTACAACTTAAGTGAAAAGTAGCCGTTTGAAATCTTGCTTGTGATAAAATTAAAACGCGAACTGTTTCTGTCCCTAGACGTATGCTTGTCCCTTATAAATAATATTTTAGATCTAGAGTTTACTTACGTAAACATCCGCAACTCTGCTCTGGTAACTACAATGACACTTCGGGAAAACATTTTATGAAATGTACAATTCAAAACACTTTAATATCGTTTACGCTTCCTGAATGGCTGGATTAATTAGGACATGAGAATTTATTTGCACGCCATTATCAATATCTAAAGTCGCGACTTCAGAGTTGTCAAGTCAAACACGGGAACACATAACCATATCGACAGTAACCAATTGGAAAATACATATTTTTAGTACTTGCATATAGTACACTAACCTAAAACTCAGCAACATTAAACTAACTGTAATAATCAGCTGTCACGAAAGTAGAACGAAAAAATTTGCTCTGCTTTCTCTTATTTGTAGATATATATTTCATTTTTAAAGTGAGAAAGTATTCCAGAAACTCATATGAAACCATCAAGTATGAACTCATAATCACACAAGACACGAAAATGGAAAATCCAATACATTTTCTTAAAATAATCATTTGCTCAGTCTACTGTACATGATGGTGAAAACATAGCAAAAAGTATGAGGCGCAGACTTTTAAAACCAGATGTATCTGTCTTATCTAATTTTGCTGGAAAGCGAGAAAAAAACCTGATATGTTACGACACTAACAAAAATTAAATACGGCAGGTTTGTTGTACGTTATTCTACAAGTCAAATTACGGTTATTACTACAGGCACGATTTTATGGCGAAAAGATTTTCGCACCAATTTGTTTCAGGGCCTTATGTGCATTTCTGTACCTCTGCTTCATTGTCAGTGATTGGACGTTTGAAGTCTCACTGCTCGTGTGTTTCTACTCGCAAGTCACAGATGTATGATGCCACAATTGCCTTATTCTGAATTGCCGATGCGCACGTAAGACATTGAATCAAAGTGATGCAAAAACATTTTTGCAACAAAATCGTGCCTCCAGTTATTACTATGAGCTATTTAATATTATACTTCGTTTGTTATTAAATAAAAAAATTTTACATCTAGATCTTAATGAATATAATGAACATGTTTGGCTTTAAAGGTTTATAAACATGCCGAATACAATGTTTCGTAATAATTCTACGTCACCCAGCAGCTAGCAGCTGGTTCTTTTATTTATTTATTTAATAAAATTACGATGGGGTGGACGGATATACGACAGTTACGGCCACAGACAATTCCGGACGTGTGAAAATTAGCGACAATTCCGGCCACTGACTCGCAAAGCAACGGGGATTTTAAACATTCGTATACAGCCAGTGAAAAATGCGGACATGTACACCTGCTACTTGTTTGTTGACGCACCGCAACCCCCACCCTTTCCCACCCCATCCCACGCGTCTTGCGCAAACGATTGTTTATCATTCAGTCCTCTGTCTGTATTCCCTTACGTGAAACATTACGTTGGCATGGAAGTTATTGAAACTGAGAAAGGGAAGCCTGCAGTGCTTTATGGTGGACATGCCTATCGAAAGAAGCGTACCAATGCTGATGGGGCTGTGACGTTGGTTTGCTTGCAAGAAAGAACTAAAAACTGCAGGGGAAGATTAGATAGTAGGAATATGGAAATTTTTAATGTGTCAGATCACGAATGTATTCTAGACATTGCTAAACTTGACGTAATGAAATATGTATTTAAAGCCAAGAAAAGAGTAAGAGAAGAATGTGTTGCCGTGGCAAAAGTGTACTCTGACGAATTGGGCACTTTACACGACATTACTACATGCGTCGTCAGTTAAGCGGACTATTTATCGACATAAATACCAGACACAAGGGTCATTGGCAAAACCTACTGAACGTCAGTGTGTTGAGTTATCAGAAGAGGGTTTAAAGATGAGCGATGGCAGTAACTTCCTTTTAGCAGATAACGGGAGAGAAGACAGAATCATTGCTTTCGCTGGTGACGAGGGGAGAGAATGCCACAAAACGCAACGTCACTTCTTCGTGGATGGTACATTTAGAAGCTGCAGAAAGCAGTTCACACAGATTTATACTATTCATTCTGACATAGGAAGCAATGAAAAAGAAACAAATGTAATTCCTGTTCTTTTTGCTTTGCTTCCAAACAAGAAGAAAGAAACATATATTCGCCTGTTTCGGTTTGTGATAGAGAGAATTCTAGAGTGGAATCCCCAGACAATAAACGTGGATTTCGAGTCGGCGGCCATATCAGCGCTCCAAGAAGTGTTTCCTTCGGTTGATATCAATGGTTGTTTCTTCCACGTGAAGAAGTGTCTGTGGAGGAAGGTGCAAGCATAGGTTTAACGAGCGAGTATAGAGAAAACGAAGAAGTAAAACTCAGCATCCGGATGTGTGCAACTTTGGCTTTCCTAAAACCTGAAGATATATGCGAAGGATGGTTGATTATCCATGGAGAAGCACCTTCAAACTCAAAACTAGAATATATCTTCGATTACTTCATAGACCAGTGTCTTGAAAATGAAGCCATACCTGTGCAGCTATGGACCTGTTATAAGCGAAGGCATCGAACTAATAATGCAATAGAGGGTTGGAACAATGAAATTAATATGTGTATTGTAAACCACACCCGAAGATACAAAACGTTATAGCTTGCCTGAAAAGTGAAGGTAAAAACACCCACATTACGTGCATGAGGATGGAGTTTTATTTAGAAGGAAAAAAAAAAGATAAAAGTTGTACGTCAATATCGATGAAAAAATCCGGAGAAGCTACGAAAAGTACGAACACACTGGGTACTTGAAGAAACATTTCAAAACTAGCCTACGTACAGAATTTAGATCAAAGTTTGAACACTGACAATGCGTCTTCCCGTTGCAATGCAATGCAAACATTAATAATAATAAAAGATAAAAAATCTAAACATAAAAAAATAATTAATTAAGATATTGATTTTAAACACGCTAAAGTAGTTTTCTCTTAAAAGCCAAAATATACTGACTACTTTGCCTGTCTCAAGCCTGGGAAAAGCGTGAGAGGAATCAAAAAATTAACCCCTTTCCCCCACCAACCCATCTCTTTATTTCCTGTCCGTGAGATGATTATTTGGCTGGCCAGAATTGTCACTGAACGTGTTAGTTATTCAGATGATGTTTACCTGTTGTCCGGAATTGTCGCTGTTCGGAACTGTCTCTGTTTGAACTAAAACACAAATTTCCGCCTGATTTTTAAATGGGGTTTGTAGTTTCAGAATTGAATCTAACCATATATTTGTGTGTTACACTCCAACATTAAATAGTTAAATTGTTTAACTCATTTTCGGATTTTGTGCATATCTATGGTTTTAAAAAGTGTGCTCCTCATATCTTAATTTCAGATAATAATTTTTCATTTGATGTTTTCTCTAGTGTTGAAAGTAGGAAATCAGTGGATTTGGCGTTGGGTAACAATAAATTTCCTTAAGGGAAACACAGGTTAAGCAATTAAGTTTCATTGTTATCAAAAAGGCATTATGCTTTATATACTCGAGTGTCGGACGCACTGACCATAATTAAATAGCGTCGTTTTTCGTCCACCGAACGCGTTACTCCTGCGATATAAATCTATGGAAGGGAACACACTCACATGTGTGCATTAACCACAATGAATAATTATCACGGCCAGCTTTATCTCCGAATATTAATCTCCCTCTTCAGTGCCGTCACTTCTCTGCCAAGGGTGCGGCAGATTGATGTATATTTTTCTTCCGCGGACGAGGCGCGGTAATAACGGTCGGCCGTTGACGTAAGCCTTACACCGCGTGCCTTTTTCCGCAGCGCACATCTGCGGTCTTTGTGCGAGCTGCTAACACTCGCTCCAAGTTAACTACACAGTAAAAAAATGCACTTTTACAAAAAAAAATTTTGAAAACAATACTCGTAAATAAAATTATTAAGACAGCAAAATTTATTGTAAAATTTACAGAAATGCTTAAAATATACAAACATATATATGCATAGAAACTAATAAAATATTTAGCTCATACGCCATTGCAGCAAATGGTGGGCCACAGAAAATCAGAGAATACACGCAATCAGACAAGTAATAAAACAAAAGGACTTTGTTTGCAACTGTCAAACATAGGTAAACATATACAATTACGCAAGGAATTCAGTCAGTAAGTTACAAATAAATTAACACAAACGAGTACCAAAGCACCAAAAAATAAACCAACGAAAAATTAATAAATAACTCAGGATATTCCACAAAAGCAATTCCGTCAGTAAGTTCGAAACAACAAAAAACATTAAATATTTACAACAACAAAGAGACAAAACAAACGAACGACAAAAAAAGTTGGATGTAGATGACACAGAAGAAACACAGACACCTTGTAGAAAGCAAAGTCTCTTAAAAGTAACAAACATGCAATTACCACAACAAACATTTGTGTATACTTGCAAATATGTTTTGTATGTGTGCAAAGAGTATCTGATATTGGCAATCATTGGAGTTTAAGGAGGGCTTGGCGGAAAAATTTTATTGCTTTCAAGGAGATTAGGTTTGTTTTGTAGACAAACATTGTGACTATTTTTACTGTAGTAAAACATGTTTATCTTTCAAAGATTTTTTATAACTGCATGTCACAGTCCAAATTTGCTTAAAACGGTTTTATGCTTTAAAATAAAACCAACTAACAAACCGAACAGAAAAAATTCACACTGAATGATGAAACTGTAGGCTACAAGGTCTCTCTCCTATATAAAAACAAAAACATTAAAAAATTTGTGTGTTTAAAAAAAAGTCGGAAATTAAAAAAAAATCTAAAAATTTCAAGAATTTTTAAAAAATACAAAAATTATATATTTTTGGTTTTTACATATGAGATCTTGTAGCCTTCAACTTTGTTATTCAGTGTGACTTTTTTCAGTTCTGTAAGTTAATTGTTTTTCCTTTGAAGCAAATTTAGACTTTGACATCCCATTATACCAAAGAGTGAAAGCTAAAAATATTTCATTGCAGTAAAAAAAAGTCACAATGTATGTCTACAAAACAAACCTAATCTCGTACAAATATAAAAAAAATTTAAAAAATAAAAATTTCCCGTCAAGCGCCCCCTTAAGGTCCGTATCAGTAGTCATGATTACTTTTCCTTAGTTTCTTCTCACCTCAAAGTTTTCATATAATTTTAAATTTCATAAAATATGAATGTGACGATATGTGCGAATATAGTTACCTTAAACTTACATACGCGCGTTATTAGAGAGAGAAAAATTTCGATCGTTTACTCACCTGTATGCTATGAAGCATACATAAGTTGCTCATTAGTTGCTCGCTGACGCAGTGATACCACATGATTGAGCCTACATTAAGTTGCTTCTCTATAATTACCTCAGCGCTCTCCAAGAGCTGTCAAATAAGTAGAGCCATGATTTTATTGTGAAAATATTTTGCACTAATTTGTTTCAGTGCCTTATGTGCACGACTGCACTTAATGCTTAATGGTAAGTGATTGGATTTTTCAACTCTCACTTGTCTTGGGGTTCTACTGGCGAATCATAGATGTATGATATCACAGTATTGCCTTATTCAGTTTGGTTCAACCAAATGAGAGACATGTCTGGAAAAAAATACACGCTGCCAATTACCGTTTAGCAGAGCTGTCATGCACTAAGACATTAAAACAAAGTGATGCAAAAACATTTTTCGCGACAACATCGTGGCGTTACAAATAAGTCAAGGACCAATTGCAAACCGGGCAGCGGCGGCCGAGTATTCAGATCATTCAACTCCAACCAAGGCAGTCCGGGTTCGATTCCCAGCGGGGTAGCACCACGACTTTTCACATATGAGAATCGTGCCGGATGATGCCGATGGTCGGGGGGTTTTCTCAGGGGTTTCCCGTTCCCCCCGTTGTTAATTCCGGCGCCGCTCCATACATATCACCGCTCACCGGCGCTAAAGACATATATATTGAGTGCTGAACAAAATCTCTTCGTCAATTGCAAAATTTAAAATATGTTACAGTTGTTTGAATTTTTGCTTTGGCGCGTAAGAAAACTCGAAATTTTCAGGTACTTACCTGTAACAAAAGTCTCATAGATGACACAAAAATCTACTGGCAAGAAAATTTTGTGTTTTTTACGATTAAGTGATGATCATTATCTTGAATTTTCGTATTTTGCGTCGTAACTTTTCTTCTGGATAATTTTTTGGAACTTTAACCTAACTCCAGAATGCAATACGTACTGAAAGAAATTTAGACACCGTAAATATGTTTTCGTCGTTAAGTACTCTTGTTACAGATCGAATTACAGTTCGAAAATTCTTATTAATTTCTTAACTGCAGTTCGATCTGCAAAGACAGTAACGGAAAATAAAGCTTTATGGTGACTAACATTATATCAATATATATTATATTCTGCAGTTAAGTCAAAGTTCCATGAATGTACCAAGAAGAAAAGTTATGACACAAAATTAAAAAATTCAAGATGTTGACTATCACTCACTCTTAACGACTTACATGTAGGAATCGGAAGTCCTACAGCGAGAAACACGTGGTTGTAAATATAAATTACGTGTAATATCTTTGAGTAACTCTAATACTTACCTCGCGACGTAAATAATATTCCAAATATATCGGTACCATCACTTCAAATGAGTTTATGTATACCTAGAGACAGTGATTATTGGTGAAAAGAATTTTTAAGCAATTTGATTCAATACCTTATGATGCACTCTACAGCTCTGCTTTGTGGTTATTGGCAGAATGCATTAGAGCAGTGACCTCTCACTCATTTGACTGCGCCAATCATAACAAAGTTACAGCAATACCATACGCCTGTGATTTGTTGGTAGAACGTCGAGATACTGAACGTTTAAAGCATACAATCACTTACCACGATGAGTAGCTGCAGATGTGCACATGTGGCATTGAAGCAAATTGTTGCAAAATTCTTTTCACCATAAATCACTGACTCTGTGTGCCATAAGTGGTATGACAGTCAGTTGGGCTCTCCTGCTAATCTAGAGGTCAAGTGATTTACGGATAGAACCTCAAGGCACATAAACAAAGTGGTGCAAAAATCTTTTCGCAAAAATTGCCTGTCCTTAGAAATTAGACACCTCTGCTTCACAGTTATTGGCAGCCTGTCTATGTACAAACACGTCTGTCGTTTGACTGCACCAATAAAGATGAGGTTATTGTAACACCATCACACCATAATTCCGTGATTTACCAACAGATTCTTAAAGCAAGTGAAAGTTTAAAACACCTAATCACTGACTATGAAGTAGAACTACATATGTGTGCGTAAGGTACTGAAAAAATGGGGAAAAATTCTTTTCACGAAAAGTTTATGGCCATAAGTCCCGCGCTATCTTGTCACGTGTACAACTGTCCACTCACTGGAGCAGCAGACAATCTACAAGTAACTGAGGACATAGTGTACACAGGACTGTAGAGTCCAGCCTGCTTGTCATTGATCCCGCCTGGAAATTAAAAGCACTTACAAGAGCAAAAGAGAAATCTGTGACATGTGAATTGATATTCCTTTACGTACAAGAGAAAAAGTATCTAACTGAGCAATGTAATACGAAACCAGTTAGTCGTTGAACACGGGATATTCCATGGTCTGTTTAGACATTTATAGGTTTGTAGACGTACGCTATTGCTCATGTTTTGCTCACCAAACTAGTGGTGAATGATAAAGGCGTTAAAACAAAGTGGTGCAAAAATTTTTCCGCCACAAAATCGTGGCTATATTTATTGCCAAGTCGTCTTATTTTCTCTAAGAGGCCTTGCGCGTACATGATAACTAGGGACCTCTGAAAATAATTTTGCACCAGTTTGTTTTAGTAACTAACGTGCATACCTATAGCTAGAGCCACGATTTTATGACGAAAAGATTTTTGCAACATTTGGCTTCAATGCGTCATGTGCACATATGCAGCTCCGCTACATCGTCTGTGATTGGATGATTTTACTCTCACTCGCCTTGGCAAATTACAGACGTACGGAGTCACAATAATCTTATTCTTATTGGCACAGTCAAATGCGCAACGTGTATGAACAAAGACACGCTGCCAGTAATCATGAAGCAGAGCTGCCGATGTGCACGAGAGACACTGAAACAAAGTGGGGCAAAAATCTTTTCGCGACAAAATCGTGGCCCTACCTATAACTCTTCTTCGCGGTTATTGACTACAGACTAAATAGTATAATACAGTCGTGAAATGAAATGGCGGCGCTTTTGATACTGGCGAACTTCACCGTTTATTGGCTGCCCGACTTTGTTAATACAAGCCCCGTGTATGTTTGGATCCTGCGTGTTACTGGAAGGGTTACAATTGGCCCAGCAACCAATTAGCAGGGCAGCCGTCTTACGCTGATTGGCCGTAGGCGTATCCGCCATGTTGCTGGCCAGGGAGGCCATTTTGCTGGCGTGTGTGACTGAGTTCGCTGGCTAATCGGCTATTTCACTTCTGTATTCCTAAATATTATGTGGTTATTGACAGTTTGTCTTTGTTAAATATCGTATTTGATTGTGCCAATCAGTATAAGGTCATTGCAACACAACACGCCTGTGTTTTGTGGGTGGGTCCCCAAGTCACGTGAGAGTTAACACATCCAATCGCTGACCATGGAGCAGAGCTGCAGATGTTCACACAAGGCACTGAAATTAACCGGAGCAAAATATATATTCGCGAGAAGTTCATGACTCTAGTGATAACTAAAGACATGCAAAATTCGTGTTATTACTTGGTGGTAGGCTAAACTTCACTGACCTGTATATATCCAAGTGCAATCTGAGCGTTCATTGGGCACGAGCCTTTCTTTGATGACAGTTGAGTGTGTAAGCCCTTACAGGAGATTGGAGACTCTACCGTAGAACTTGCGAAATTTTCGGGTTTCTAATGATAATTTAGGACCGGTAAATTTCGAGATTTCTTTTGGAAACAATCTATATGGTTATGGCTGTACTTCATGGTCACGTATTGGATGTTTTTTAGCTTTCGTTACCCTGCGGTTCTAAACTACATAGTAATACAGACGTGAAATGACGTGGCGGTTTATTTGATACGGGTGTTCTCCACAGCTTATTGGCTGCCCAAGCCTTGTTGATACCAGCCTCGTGTTTCTTTGGCTCCTGCATAGGGACCTCTGTTTATCGCAAAAAGAATTTTGCCCCACTTGGTTTCAGTGACTTACTTGCACATCTGTAGTTATACTTCATGGTTATTGGCAACGTGTTCTTTCTGAAGTTACGTCTCTCATTTTAATTTTGCCAATCACAATAACGTTACTACAACTTCACAAGTCTGTGATTTGCCAGTAAAACCACTAGACACGTCAGAGCTAAGACGTCCAATCACTGATAATAAAACATGGCTGCAGATGGGCACGTAAGTCAATGAAACAAAGTGGGGCAAAATTCTTTTCGCGAAAATAGGGGTCCTTACTCCTGCATATTACGGCCTAACTGCCGGCTAGCAGGGCAGCCTCTTTACGCTGATTAGCTGTAGGTTTATCCGCCGTGTTGTTGGCCAGTGAAGCCATTTTGCTGGCGTGTGTGACTGAGTTCGCCGTCCTACCTGCTATTTCACTTCTGTATTCCTGAATATTCTGTGCTACAGACATGTGGAGTCCTAGTAACCTTATTCTTATTGGCCCAGTCAAATTAAAGTGGTCCTATGCATGTACGCATCGTAAATTATTTCATGGTCTGCAGTTCCGGTGAATAGCAGTCAATGGACGAATGGTCAGGGCTTGTGTATACACAGAACAGTCCGGAACCCCTGATTTTCGCGAAAAAAAAATTTGCAACAACTTGTATTAGTGCCTTACGTGCATATATGCATCTCTGTTTCATGCTTAGTGATTGTATGTTTTAGCTCTCACACGTGTTAGTGTTCTACCCGCAAATCACAGACGTGTGGTGTCGTAATAACCTTGTTTTGATCGGTGTTGTCAAATGAAAGACGTCTCTGCACAACAACACTCTGCCAATAAACTCGAAGCAGAGCTGCAGGTGTGCACATAAGACACTGAAACAAGTTGTTGCAAAATTCTCGTTCACGAAAATCAGGGGTCCTTAAGAATAGTGGATTGTAATCTGTTGGTCATTGAACTCGCGAAATATTCCTTTCGTTGCTCATAACATTTGTTAAGAAATCAAGCGATAAAGAGTATTCAAAACTCAATTATCTCGCAGTTTTTGTGATGTATAAATATTTTTAATGGAATTTTGGCTATCGATAGTAGCAGGAACTTATCGCGGCTTTAATTACTTGCAGATAACATTTGAATGGCCTTACACATTTCCTATAATCAGTTATTCCTTAATTGACCGTTATTCCAGATAGACAGTGTGGATATACCCAGACCTGGTGTCAGGATTGATTTGATAACTTTTTTCTTGCATGTTCGCAATTGCTTAACGGTTCTACAGGCGTGTCTAATAAAGCGACCAGAATTTTTCGCGAAAATATTTTTTTTCCAGCTTCTTTTAAAGACGTACGACCACATCTGTAGCTCTATGGATATTGAAAGTGTGTGTTTGTGCATAGACGTATTTTTCTGTGCCAATTAGAAAAATAATATACAGCTACTCTACATGTCTGTAATTTGCGGATTGATTTCCAAGACACTGAGAAAAAAAATTATGATAACCACTAAGCAGAGAACTAGATGCACAAACATGGCATCGAAACGAAACGAAACAGTGCAAAATATTGTAGCGGATATTTCCAGTCCTTGCTAACAAAGTCCGACGCGAAGCAAAATGTGCGGAAATGTAAATGCGTGTGAATTTTAGCTTGTCATGACATTTATTCGCAAAATTTTCCTGTCCTTAGATAGAAATACCACAAATAAAAGGAACGTCAAAATTTCTTACGTTCGTATTGATACTGAAAATTCGGGAAAACATTTACAGTCAACTTAGTCTTCAGTAAACTCTAGTATCTTTTGCTACAATTTTTCAGGGATGCAATGTGTGACATGTGGGGACAGTTTTGAGATAAATCACACACGCTCTGTGTTAAAGTTGTGCAGTTCTATTGGGCGCATTAAAAACTCTATAAATTTTTTTTTTTTTAAATTTACTAAATCAATGTAAAAGTATAACGATTTTCTTTGTAAAATCATTGGTTTGTAAAGTTACAGAGGTCAAGGCTGTAATACTGCAAAGGAACCGACATTTTCTGCGCTGTAATTATTTTTTTAAAGACAAGGCAATGCTTTGTAGTTAAACATAATTTTGTAAATGTACAAAATTATTTTTTGTAAAATCATTTGTTTATAATATTACAAGTTTTACTTCACAATATATACATAAGGAAAATAAGTAGTCTACCAAAATCACTGTTCCGATGAAGTTTCATAGTATTTAGAGATCCGGAAATTTCGCGAATTCATTAGCAAAAACGTTAGATTTCAAACAACTGTGCGCGTTAATAGCTTTCGCGGTTGGATCGCTGGAATAAACTCTTCCTAGAGAACTGTGAACCAATAGCAGACCTGCATGAAAACACTCACTGACTGCCGCGCTACCTTGTCACATGTACAACTGTCCATTCACTGGAGCAGCAGACAATGTACAAGTAACTGAGGACGTGGTGTACACAGGACTGTGGAGTCCAGCCTGCTGGTCGCTGAACTCGCGACATTTCCGGGCACCTAATAGTCATACAAAATTAACATGTTTTGTAAAGCATTTTTCTGAAATAAAGGAAATTTTCATACTGATTATAAGCTCCAAAGTTAAAAATAAAAGTTATGTCTAGGGACATGGAAAAATTCGGGTTTTCTTTTTAGACCAAGCTAGATTTCAAACGTATGTAAGTTTATGCCACTTTCGTAATTGGTTCTCAACTTATCTGACACCTCCTGGATTGAATAAACAGATATTCTTGGAGGCTATAGCCTATCGGTCAGTCAACCCGCGAATTTTTCTAGTCCCTTGTTTATCACTCGACTAAACATATAATGTATACAAATAAATAATAAAAACTCAAAACACAGATGCCAAGGTGGTTGTGGGGTCCTACCTAAGCGCAGGGTTGCGGGTTCTAGCATGAGTGCCTCAACGAAATTTTATTTTCGAAGTAATTGCATGTTAAATATATTTACTTAAAAGTTATTTAACCACAGACGTGTCATTTTTAATGTAAAAACGGCTACTAAAAATTTAATTCTTTCCTTATTGCAAGTATGACTACAAGGGCATTCTTGTAATTTTACAGACATACACTTTGTTCTTTTTTTGAAAGAACGACCATTGTAGTTTTACAAGGGATGTCTTTGGAAACTGGGTTTTCAAATATTTTTCTTGTAAAAGTACAAACAGTTTTTAAAGAATAGATAAACTCTGCTTCAGATAAATGATATCCAACGCAATGGCGGTATGAAACTTTCATTCTAATACACGACGAGTTGGAGCCTAACAGAATATAAACTTTTTTTCGAGATTTCCCAGTGTCACTTAGGATTCCGAAATTTCATGTACGAAACTTTCTGTTCGAAAAGGCAATGTTTAAACCTATGCAACGGAAATTAATTAATGTTGTCATTGACCGCATTTAAATGTCCGTGATAGCACGCTTCGTAGGAAAAGTCCAATAGCGTGCGCAGAGTTAAGATTTGCGTTGGCAAAACTCTTTCAAGAGGGCGCAGCCTGGTGTGAAAGGCATTTTAAGAATCCTTCCCCACAAAAAATCCGTTTTAGAGCAGTATCTGGGTGTAATTCAAATTACCGGTGTATACAACATGCGAAGAACGTGAACCGGCGGAAATTCTCTCAGTCTCAACTGATCGAGTTGAAAAGTGTCAAGTTATAATGTCACTATTTTCTAACTTTCTTTATATAATTATAACTAGAGACTGTAAAAATTCTCTCCAAGAATATCTGAGTACGCAAGTAGACAACAAATGTTTGCTTCTCACTGACACAGTAATAACACATGATCGGACTCGTATTTAGTTGATAATTATTAGTTCAGCGTTTTCCAGGAGGTTTCAAATGATTCAAGGACCAATGGCGATAGAGGCACAAACTTAGATATGTTTAAAATCTAGTTTGTGCCTAAAAGAAAAACGCGAAATTTTCGAGTCCCAAAATTCAACTAGTTTAAAATGCTGTTTTGTGCATTTCTGCAAGCTAGGTTGAAGGTAGCCCGTTATAAAAGCACACTGAAAGCACGCTGCTTCAAAGCAGCTTAGTGAACATAAACATTTATTAAAATTTACAAAATGAGTGCTATTTGAGGCTTATATAGAAAATCTGATTTCGCGAGAAAAAATTGCAACAACTTGTTTCAGTGCCTTATGTTCACACCTGCAGATCTGCTTGTTGTGCAGAGAAGTCTTTCATTTGACATCACCAATCATAACAAGGTTATTGTGACACCACACATCTGTGATTTGCTGGTAGAACACTAATAAGACGTGTGAGAGTTAAAACATCAAATCACTAAACATGAAGCAGAGATGCAGATGTGTACGTAGGCACTGAAACAAGTTGTTGCAATATTCTTTTCGCGAAGATCAGAGATCCCTGCCTATACGATAAACAAGCGAAGTGGACGCCTTCCATCATTAGGGGTGACAATTGCCGCATCTTCCATCCCCTGTGCACGCCTACGGCAAAGCCTGTAGTTGAGCCTCTCAAGTGTCTCGTAGACTTCTTGCTGCTACCGTCTCTATTATAGATTTTCGCTTCATCATCGGCGTAGGAGTTGTTGGTCGAAGGGCGGTGGAGCGAGACTCGAAGAAAAGAATAGCGTAGCATTTTCAATTCTCGCCGGTAATTCTTCGATTACACGTCTCTTGTGTGTCAATTTGTCGGCACCTTTTACTGAGTCAACCTTCGTAATTGCCCTGGTAATGTCTTTCAGCGTAGCCTGCGGAAACGTTCGCAACCCGGGTGCGGTCTTAGCGAGAGTCGTTTACACATAATCAATGGCAACTTGTGATCGGTTGCAAGTCAAGCTAGTGAGTTCTGTTCTATTATTTTGTTGTTAGTGCTGTAGATAACTAGTGACACGAGGATCTGGCGAAAAGGTTATTATGTAATTTGGTTTTAATGCCTATCCTACACGTATACACCTCTCTTTAATGGCTAGAGACCTGAAAAATTCCACATTCGCCATTGGTAAAGACATGCAAAATTAGCGTTGTTGTTTGGTGGTAGGCTAAACTGCATTGACCTGTATGTACTCAAGTGCAATCTGAGCGCTCGTTAGGCACGAGCCGTTCTTTGATAACAGTTTCGTGTGTAAGCTCTTTACAGGAGATTGGTGAATCTACCGTTGAACTTACGATTATTGGCTAGAAGCAATATCTGCGGTAGGCTACGACATTGTCGGCCAATGAGAAAGGTAGAGCGAACATATAACAGCATGCAGTCTACTCTGATGTCCGAAAATAACGCGAATTTTTCATGTCTATATCAATTGGTTCTTGACTTATTTGATAATTCCTGGAGAGCGCTGAGCCAATAACAAAGAATCAACTATAAATTCAGGCTCAATCATATGGTATCACTGTATCAGAGAGCAGCCAATGAACAGCTGATGTCGGCTTGTATACACATATATTCTTGGATGCTAGCCTACATGTCAGTGAACCCGCGAGTTCTTCCAGTTTCTATTCATGGCTATTGACTGGATGTTTTTACTCTCAATTGTCTTGGGGCTCTACTCGCAAATCACAGATGTATGTTGTCACAACAACCTTATTTTTATGGGTGCAGTAAAATAAGAGACGTGTCTGAACAAAGACGCGTTGACTCACTCTAATCTTGAATCAGTGAGAAATGAACCACTTCCGTGAAATTCTAGTCGTTTTGGTGAGAAACGAGCAACAGAAATTTAAGAGACTATGCAGATTGTTTAAGTGCATAAATGCTACTGATTTACAACTGATTTCCTCTTATTACCAGTGAAATTTATGTGCTTGTTTACTGATCTTCATTGAATTCAACAGGTCTGTCAGTCATAAAAAATTGTTAACTGGAATTTCTGTGAATAACATTTCACTAATTGTAACCACTGTTATGGAGTTAGTTCAGTTGCTACGAAACAGAGCTGTCAATATGCAAGTAAAGCTTTGAAACAATTTGCTGTAAAAATCAATTCATGCGAAAAACTCGTGGTTCCATAGATACTTATTATTCGCAGCGTCTCTTCGGTTCAATCTTTTCATGCCATTGTTCACTTCTTGAACTTCTTCGACTTGTTTGAATACCCATCCGCAAAAATTTGAGAGATAGATATGATGACTCTGGTTATCCGTTGTCGCAAGGTTGCAAGATCTAGTACAGGTGTTCAGTAGACCTCGTCATTGACACAATCCCATAAAAAAAAGTGTAATGGTGTTATCTCAGGAGAATGTTTGGCCATCACGACCGATCCGTGGACGGAAACTGAATATCGACTAGATGTGCTACGTTCTACCAAGGGTGCTCATGTGGAGGTATACTGATGTGTTTTCCAGTTGGAATAATACTTGGAGAGTTTCTGAACACTTTTGCACCGGTTCCACATTTGTAACTTACTTCAAGCGGATATTATTAATATTTGTAATCAGGGAAAGACTTTTCGGAAAACCTGCACTATTATTTTGAATTGTACCTTGGCGCAAAGTAGATCCGTGAATTATCGCTAGAGCCAGTGATTTATGGTGAAAAGAATTTTGAATCAAATTGATTTAATATTTTATGTGTACATATGCAGCTCTAATTCGTGGTTATGTCAGAAAGCATTATTGTAGTGACCGCTCACTCATGTGACTGCGCCAATCAAAACAAGGTTTCAGCTATACCACACGTCTGTGATTTGTTGGTAGAACGCCGAGATACTGAACGTTCAAAGCATCCATCACTGGCCACGATGAGCAGCTGTAGATGTGCACGTAAGGCATTCAAACATACTGTTGCAAAATTCTTTTCACTAAAAATCACTGGCTCTAATTATCGCTGACCCTGGTTATGTGCCTCTGTTTCGTCGGCTTCCGATATCTGTAGGGGCCCCTATTTTTCGCGAAAAGAATGTTGCCCCAGTATGTTTAAGTGCCTTACTTTCACGTTCTGCAATTTTGCTTCATGGTTATTGGCAGCGTGTCTATGTGAAGAGCATCTCATTTGACTGAGCCAATTACATTAACGTTCATGCAACACCACAAATCTGTGATTTGCTGGTAGAATCCCACGGCTCATGAGAATTAAAATATCCAATCACTGACCACGAAGCACTGAAACAAAGTGGGGCAAAATTCTTTCCGCGAAAAACAGGGTCCCTAGATATCTGTAAAACAGAGTGAAGTCACATTCTAGCAGACGTCGTGTGTGAGCCAGACTGTACGAAGGACTGGAGGATGGGGAAGGGAGAGAGATAGAGCTAAAGAGAGAGTGAGAGAAGAAAAACGTGAGCGCCCGCGTGTGTGCGTTGAGTGTGCATGTTTGACATGGCTGGTTTTTCTTTTCCTCCACGCGCAACTTCAGTTCATTCCTGTATCAGTCGCATTTATCTCTTTATATCCGCTCGACCTCCCCTCTCCACTGGCCTATCTTCTCTTATTCCTCTTCCCAGAACACCTCTCGTGGCCTCTGGCGGCGCATGTAAGCAGCCAAGAAGCCCGGAATGTCCCGAATCATTACGGAGCCCAGCGCCCGCCATAATCTCGCCTTGCCTTGCTTCGTTCAACGGGCAGTCCACTCGGCGCCGGCCATCCGCCCAGTCTGATTGTTTGCCAGCGGGAAATCTGACCCTCTGCTTCATTCTCTAAAGAACCTCCTCTTTCTCTCTTTCTCGCTATCCTTCCTCCTTCATCCTTGCCTAACCGGCTTCATTTATTCCATCTATAAATGAGAGACCTGGGAATTTCGCGAATTCAACTGACGAGAAAGATTTTTTTTCACCACGTCGAACCCCAAATGCATTACCATCATAACTACAAATACGTCATTTAGAGACAAAATGTAGTTGTACATGCATACAAACTATCAGATTTTTGGACGATTACAGTGTAATTTAAACACAACAGAATCACACTCCCGGAAATATCGCAGGTTCAACGACCAGGCGACTGGACTCCACAGTTCTGTGTACACTATGTCCTCAGTTACTTGTACATTGACTGCTACTCCAGTGAGTGGACAGTTGTACATGTGACAAGGTAGCGCGGCAGTCTGTGAGTGTTTTCATACAGGTCTGCTATTGCTTCACAGTCCTCTGGGAAGAGTTCCAGTAACACTGTACTTATCCCGAAAGTAATTAACACGCACAGGAGTATGAAATCTAACCTCGTCTCAAACGAGTTCGCGAAATTTTCAGATCTCTAAACATAACTTATGTAGGTATTGCACTAAAATATAACTTCTGTTGTTCATCATCACGTGCAAAAATAGTAGCAATGTTAGTCTTGCACTAATCATTAGTGTTACGTGGCAAAGATGCTAAATACAATCTTTTCTTTAAGTTTGAAATTATTTCTCTTGGTACGTAAGCATTGCATTTAGTAGAGGAAACTACCCTCTATATCACCACACCTAACACCTCAGAAATGCTGATTTTTTTTTTTAGTGTATTCATGCTGGCATTGTATTTGCAGGGATTGAAAAATTTCGCGAATTGATCTTAGAGCAAGCTAGATTTCAAACGCGTGTACATTTCGTTGACGTCTGAGATTGGATCACGTATCTCTAACGAAATTTGAACCAAGCGACTTTTGTACAAACACACTCAGCTGGCCTTCAAAATGTGCAGTGCATCAAAATTGAAATATTTTTCTGTAGACATTGGTACACATGATAGTTTTCGGAACTGTCAAAAAATGGACTTCTTTCGTGAGACAGACTATAGCAATAGGTAATAAACAAATTGTTGACGTCTGAGTATACACAGAACGTGCAGGATACTGATCTCGTGGAGTTTTCCAGTCCCTACTTATGTACACACATGCAGCTTTCTTTAGTGGCCAATAATTTGATGTTTTATGTCTTAATGTTTAAGAGTTATTCCCGCTAATAACACATACATGATGTGGTATCTTCGGTTGAGATTAGCACATTCAAAAAGACGACGCTTCTATTAAAAAGCACGCTGCCAATTACCATGAAGCAAAGCTGTTGGTCTGCACAACACATTGAAACTAAGTGATGCAAAAATCATTCGCGCCAAAATCGTGCCTCTACTCAAGAAACGTTAGAGTTAATTCATCACATCACTCACTATGAAGCAGAAAATTGCAGAAGTACGCGTAAGACACTGAAACTAACTGGAGCAGGATTATTTTCTCGATAAGTTCATGACCCTAGCAACGACGACCCTCGTTTGACTGTGCCAATCAGAATATGTTTACTGCGACACGTCTGTGGTTTATGGTTATAACCCCAAGACACTAAGAGTTAAAAACCTTACATCACTCATCATAAGGCAGAGCTGCAGATGTGCACGCAAAGAACTGAAACCAGCTGGTGAAAAACTATTTCCGCGAAAACCTTGTGTCCCTTGCCATGGGTAGGGACATGAAAAATTTGCAGCTTCAGTGTCCTGCAGGCTAGAGTCCAAGGTCAATTATTCTGTTTATTAATTTATTTGGACGTTTTACGTGTCCTCGAACAGCACTTGACATTAGTGACATTAGTAGAGGAGTGTGTGAGAGCTTTTGGTCAGTGTTTAACATCTAGGCCTTTAGCACTGGTGAGGGGTGACATGATGTATGTAGCAGTGCCGGAATGAGAAGGACGGAGGAAACGCGAGATCCTCGAGAAAACCCACCGGCCAACGGCATCATCCAGCACGATTCCCACATGCGAATATCCGTGGACCGACCTTGTCCGGAAATCTAACTCGGAACGCCTTTGTAGGAGGCAAGTGGTCTGACCACTCGGCCACTGCGGGTCCACTTGGAATTAGAACACAGGGAAAGAGAGTGAGAGTAGGCCAGGGTATGTTTAAGGAACAATCCCAGCATTCGCCTGAAGTGATCTCGGAAAACCCTGGAAAATCGAATTCGTGATCGCTGGAGCCTGGAATCGCTCGACTGAATGCGAGATGAGTGTGTTTTACCACTGGTCTACCTCAATCGGTAATTCATATATATATATATATATATATATATATATATATATATATATATATATATATATATATATATATATATATATATACATACATAAATACATACAAACATACATACATACATACATACATACATACATATATACACACACTTCAGACTCAGCAATCTGTACAATGATGGCTAATGTTCCCGTTAGTAATGCAATTATATTCACACCAGACCAGATAGCATGCGTTACTTCTTTGATTCAATGGAGGGTTGTTGTTGCTCACGAAGAAGTTGAGGGCGTGTCTGATAGACCGTGATGCAATTTGAAAATAACTTAAAACAGCACATTTTGAAAATTTGTCTTATGCTGAAATTTATCCGAGAGATTTTTTTATCTTACCTTGGAGAGACTCATGCTTTTCGCGAAAATAATTTTTCCCCCACTTTGTTTCAGTGCCTTAAGGGTGTTCAAGTGCAATAATGTCATAATTTTATATTTACATGAAACAGTGTTAGCTATGTAGACGATACTTATGAGTGCAGTTTCCTCGTACGAAACAATTTTATCTCTCATAGTTTTCTCATAACGGAACATCAAAGTTAAAATTTGCTTGTTATGCTGCCATGCAAATAGCGAAAACTAACTGGTCCATTTAAATGAAGTATCTCACTGTGAACTAACATCCCATGACCTCTGTAATAAAACATTTTAAAACCCACAACTTAATATTTTGCAATTTTTAAAAAAATAAAAAATACAGAAAAAATTGCAAATTCAACATTTTCTAAAAATATAAAAACACTTCATAGGATATATTTAAGAGCTTTTATTACGTAGCCCACGGTATGTTTTTTCACCATGAATTATTTCACTTACGTAAATCAATTGGTTTTCACTATTTGCATGGCAGCAGAATATGCAAATTTTGACTTTGACACACCGTTATGAGAAAACTGTGAGAGCTAAAATTGTTTCGTACGAGGAAACTGCACTCACAAGCATCGTCTATAGAACTAACACTATTTCATAGAAATATAAAATTGTGATTTTATCGCACTTGAACACCCTTAAGTGCACATCTGCAGCTTTGCTTCATGGTATGTGATTGGATGATTTACCTCCCACTTGTCTTAGGGTTCTTCTTGCAAATCACAGACGTATGATGTCACAATTGTCTTATTCTTGTTTGTTTAATTAAATGAAAGACATGTCGGAACAAACACACGCTGCCAATAACCATGAAGCATATCTTTCAATGTGAAAGGAAGACATTGAAACAAAGTGATGCAAAAATCTTTTCGCGGCAAAATCTTGGATCTAATGATTGGTTTAGAACCCTTAAGATGGAGTCAAATAGATCTAGGGGCACCTGACATTCACGAAAATATTTTTGCACCTTCGTGTTTTAATGTCTTTTGTGCATTTATGTACCCCTGCTTCCTGGTTATTGTCAGCGTGGCTTTGTGCAGAGACATAGCCATCTTTAGTAGAAGGCCACGACCTTAGATCCGGCAACCCTGCACACAAGGGTCATTTAACACTTGTCTACATACAGGAGAATCAGGGGAATCCACTGCCGTTGGCAAAACAAAATGAGTGTTAAACGACCCTTTCTGGCAGGGTTGCCAGATCTAAGGCCGCGGCCTTCTGATTAAGATGGCTATGGCAGAGACGACTCTCGTTTGACTGTGCCAATCAGAAAAAAGTTACTGCGACACCACACGTCTGTAATTTGCTGGTAGAACCCACATACCAGTGGGAGTGAAAACTTTCAGTTGGACTGACCATGGAGCAGAACTGCCGAACCACATGTAAGGAACTAAAACAAATGTATGTGAAAATCGTTCTTTTTCTCAACACACACTTGGTTTTAATAGTAAAACGGCATCTGCAGGTATGTAGGCGTTAGAAAGAGCAACCGAGTTCCGCAAAAAGTTTCTGCACAAGCTGGATTCCACACTGTAAATCAAATTGAATAGAGTCATTACAGAATTTAAAAAGCCAGATTTCTCTCCCGAAGGCTAGATAAATTTAAGGAAGTACTATCTTTGCTGTTAAGAAATTTTGTACTGTGTATCTTGTGATGTTGTGCTAATTATTGCAAATCTCGTTTGCATTCCCAAAATACATCGAAATGGCGGAAACATTGCACACGTCGCGCATAAGAGGGATGTAAAGATAGACACGTGTGTTAAATTTCGTCCTTATCGATCCTTTTTCTTCTATATGGAGAGCTTGTAAAAGGTTTCCATTATAACGTACTCTTTGAGTGATATACGCAGTTGTGGGAGTGACAGGTTAATGCTCGCGGATAAAGTAATAGATATGTGGAACTCTTGGAATAATATATTTATGACAGAATAATTAATCGGCTAAAAGTGCACATTAAAATTAACAGAAGTGCACATCGTGCTTCTTAAATTTCTCGGAAACTTTTAAGGTACTTGAAAAAATACAGGCACACTTTTTTACGTTTTCTTCGATATATTACCTTCCCCGTCTTTTCAGTAACATCTACTTTCATTCATTTGGATCTTCTCCTACAATTTGGTGCATGCAGTGCCTATTAAACATATCACTGTGTCATTTCGTTTACCAAACAGTCTGGTCACAGAGATAAGGGATGAATTATGAAAGCTGGTAGAGGTATTCGTTTCAAATGACGCCGTACCATCTTCTAAACTAAAATTCGAAAGGAATTTCAACACTTCTTCTTTACTGATGTTCTTGGAGGCACATGCATCGTGTTTGTGTGGAAGAAAGAGAGCAAATTAATCTTTCTCGTAGAGACTCAAAACTCGTGGATTCAATCTCCTGAAGGCTAGCCTCCAAAAATATCTGGTTACTCAAGCGAGGCTATTCGCTGACACAATGATGTCACATATTGAGCATGCATTTAGCTGCTCGTATATCATTCGCTCAGCGCCCACCTGGATGTGTCAAATGAGTCAGGGGACAGTTGGGAAAGCGACATGAACGTACAGTTTTTTTTTTTTTTTTTTTTTTTTGTAATTGTAGCCTATGCCTGAAAGTAAACGCGAAGTTTTCCTGTTCCTAGATATGCGTATCTGAGAGTAACATCCCTTCAGTCCTATGTTATTTAATACTTACTAATTCGAATTTGTTGTGGTTTGTATTGGTGATAATTTAATTGCCTTAAAAACTTGGATTATCTTACATACGACTAATTTGGGAGTCAGCCCCACAGGGATTCGAACCCCTCACTTGCCACTACCAGTCTAAACTTCACTGGTATCTAGAGAGCGGTGATTTTCGCGAAAATATTTTTGCTCCGCTTTGTTTTAGTGCCTTATGTGCACAACTGCAGATTTGCTTGGTGGTCATTGATTGAATGTTTTTAAGTATCAGTGTCTAGGAGTTCTACCCGCTAATCACAGACGTGTGGTGTCGTAATATCTTAAGTTCTGATTGGCACAGTCAAATAGATGAAGACTCTACTCAATGACACACTGCCAATAACCATGAAGCAAAGCTGCAGATGTTCATGTAAGTCATTGAATCAAGTTGGTGTAAACATATTTTCGCGAAAATCACCTGTTCCTGCTGATATCTTTAGTATTCGACAAATATTAACTGTTCGTTGACTGCTTGCTGACACAGTAGTACACTATTCTTAGACCGGAGACACTCGCGTGTTCTCTGAACTGTAGGCTAGACTCCAATAATATTAATTAACTAAAACAAACAACAGCTGCTCATTTGCAGTTCCATGATGCAGTGATAGGCCCTTTGTTAGCTACACTTTTATTATTGGCTCAAAAATTTCAAGAGAGTTGTCAAATAAGTCTGTCAGTGACACGAACTAACATTTGTAGGAATTCTAGCTTAGGCCTGAAAGAAAACGTCAGGTCTCTAACTATTCCTGGATCCAAAGTGTTCCAAAAATTTGGGTTTTTTTAAATCAGAAAATTTACGATTTTTCCCCAGTCCGCTATACATAAAGTTCATTAAAGTGTATACTTTCGGGTGGTCCAGCAATCCAGGTGGTAGGTTGATGGATTTTTTTTCTTAACCCTTTTAATTCTGGTTGAAAAAAAACGCACACAGTTGTGGATGAGCTTCGAGTAATTCGGTAAGTGTTAGATTGAAATATGTTAGCAATTACGGGCGAGGACTTTTTTAAATGTTGACTTCACTGGTGTTTAATAACTCTAGATCTAAGATTCAGGAGTGAAGCATTCCAGACTGACTGGCTGGTATGGCAATGAACGCGTTATCTCGCTGGAAGGCATCTCCTGAGCGATCCCCTCGTGTTAAAATTGCTCGTGTGTACACAGACCGGGCGATCAAGATCGGTAAAGTTTCCCAGCCCGACGACTGTCATAATTTACGTAAATTAATGTCCGAAACTAACAGTGTCGAGCGGTAGAAGCGCCCACTGCGTTGATGAGAAACAATGTACAGAATTCACCCGCTACGTTAAGACTAAGTGCAACAATGTTTACACTCGGAGTGTTCCTCAAAAGGCTGGCATTGTGCTTGAAACCTTGTTGCTTAGAAAGCACGCCGGCGCGGTTAATTGAGTAAAGAGATCGCCCAGTCCGTAATTTACTCGACGGCATAAACAGTCGCTCGATGTGGGCCGAGTGTTTACGGAACCGACTGTCCAAAGTGTCGACGGGCGACTGGCTAGCGTTACTGGCGAGAGTGTACCCGAAACGCTCTGAGATGGCGTCTTCTTATTTATCAGCACGCGGACAAAAAGATTCGGGTGTCGCTGAATGTAAGCCATTTAGTTGACGTCGGTGCCATTAATTACTTTTTGTTCGACTTATTAACGACAGAAACGTCGCTCGTAGGACAGAGGCCTGCTTCATCATGCTTCTGCGCATTCGATCGATTGCGCCTGCAACATTAGGGTTAGCATACTCTGCTCGTTCATATCAAACTTCGCTCTCTTTGGTGGGGTTCATACTTATTAAGCCGCGTTTTCGCACGAGCTTGAGTGGCAAGAGCCAGCAATTTTTTGGTAAAAAGAGTTTTTCAACAATTATTTTCAAAACCTAGCGTGCACATATGTAGCACTGCTTCATGGTCAGTAATTGGTAAAGCCACGATTTTGTCGCAAAAATATTTCTTGCATCACTTTACTACAATGTCTTTCATACACTATGACAGCTCTGGTTCATGTTTATTGGAAGTGTGTCTTTGTTCAAGCATGTCTGGCATGTGATTGCACCAATAATAATGAGGCAATAGTAACATCACAGTCTGTGATTCGTCAGTAGAAACCCAAGACAAGTGAGAGTTAAAACATTTAATCCGGACCGTGATGTAGAGCTGCAGATGTGTCGTAAGGCCCCTAAACTAACTGGGGCAAAATTCTTTTCGCGTAAAGTTTGTGCCCCTAGTTATAGTCCTCCGTAGTTTTATTTATTTCGGACTGGCAGTAGTAAAAGACGTGCCAAAACAGCCGTCATCCAATCGATAGAGCTTGTGAATTTCGGTGAAAAGAATTAAGCAAAATTGTGTACAAATTAATCAGGAATTCACAAGAGGGACAAAGTCCAAGTGAGTAGATTGTTGAAAAAAAACTTATTATAGTGGCTCTGGGAATGAAATAGGTAGAGCCAGTGATTTTTGGTGAAAAGAATTTTGCAACACTTCGTTTCAATGCCTTATGTGCACATCTGCAGCTGTGCATAGTGGTCAGTGGTTGGAAGCTTTTAACTCTCAGCATCTCGGCGTTCTACCCACAAATCACAGACGTGTGGTATTGCTGTAACCTTGTTATGATTGGCGCAGTCAAATGAATGAGCGGTCGCTGCACTAATGCCTTCTGCCAATAACCATGAAGCAAAGCTGCAGATATGTGCATAAGGCACTGAAGCAAATTGCTGCAAAATTCTTTTCACCAAAAATCACTGGCTCTAGAAATAGGTTATCAACCATGGATAACTTGAAACATAGAATGTGTGGAAAATATGAAATAATATAACTCACAAAGGCACACTTTTGTCATTTAATTTTTAGAAATTAATAAAGTTAGTGGACTTTATAACTATCGCAAATGAATTATCGTTCATTCTACCACTGGCATACAAAACGTAATGTCTTTAGTAGATATTAACGCAATGTTGGTTTATTCTAGTGAAAAAATAACAATATTATACATGGAAACATACAGTATTTTGAAAACACATCATCACCCAGTACCTCATTCCACTAGAGTCATGTTATGTATTACACTATCAGAGGGAACATAACGTCCTTGGTGTAGATTATTGGAACCTTAGTACATCCTAGTAAAAAAAACTACCAAAAAAGTGAAAAGAGATTCCTAAACATTAATGTAAGCCACAAACCAAATATTGCTCCATAAACAATGTTTAACATGATAGCAGTATTCACTACCTGAAAAGTTACAGTACTAATAAAAATATAGAATCACAATGTCCTTGTAATTTCCATATAATTGGTCATTAACAAGTCCAGAATTTGGTATCTTTAAAAATAGGTCTCAAGTCCAGGACTTGGATAACTTTTACAAGTTACACACGTATTTACTAGTCCGTTTAACTTATTATTTGTATAAGTCTTTGTAATTTTTGTTGCTGACAGCCAAGAGAATGCTTTGGAGAGTCGGAATCTCGTATAACCTGAATCTGCTCAAAAAGTGGACTTGGACCCTTTTCAAAATTCCCGGTTCAAATACATAACGCTCACATCTGCACCTCTGCTTCGTGGCTATTGGCAGAGTGTATTTGTGAAGAGTCGTCGCTCATTCGATTGTGCCAAAGAAAATAAGGTTACTGCCACACAACAAGTCTGTGATTTCCGGGTAGATCCCCAATACGTTGAGAGTTAAAAACAACTAATCACTCACCACGAAGCAGAGCTGCAGATGTGCATATGATTCATTAAAACAAAATGTTGCATAATACTTTTTACCAAAAATCACCAGCTCTAATAATTGAGTAAACGTCCTTGGCGTTCAGCCTGGCCTACAACGGGCTCGCTCAATTCGCGCATCTCTACCTTAGAGCTTAATTATTTGCATTGCAAGTATCGCTAAAATTAATTTGGTTTTCGAATTTCAGTTGTCATTAATAATCGACACCTGCTCGAGAACACATATCTCATTGGACACCAGCCTATACTCAGGGAACCAGAGAAGTTTACCGTTCTCTATATATATAAATTAGTGTTACGTCTGCTTGTGATTCGTGGAGCCCTAAATCAACGTCAGAATGTCGGTAGCGAGCTTACCGGGATCTGAAATTGGATTGCCGTTGTCCGAGTTCAACTGAGAAATTAATTGTGAAGTAATTTACACGTACACGCATGTTACACTTTCCGATTGGATAGTGGTTTGTTACATATTCTTGGGGATTTTCAACCATTAGCACTCTTGCATGAACCGAGCGTATGGTGGAACATGGGTAAGACACTACTAGCCTTGCGATGGAAGGACCTGGATTCGATCACCAGGTTCCGGCCATCCTGATTTCTGTTTTACAGATATTTCCGAAATTGCTCCCAGCGAAAGCTCTAATGTTTTCTTAAACAGGCCCTTGTCGACTGCTACCTCCTTACCGCCGTGTACCTCAGCCAAGGCATGTGCTGTTCGAGGGCGCGTAAACCTCACTGACTACCGCGTAACTTTCTCAGTAGTACAAAAAGTCACTCTCAGGATAAGCATTCAATTAACAAATATACTAGGATAGAGTGTACACGTGATCGTGGGGCCTAGCGAAATTTTCGGGTCTGCAGCGTTTCTTTTTGGACAAAAATTAAAATTCAACATGCAAGATCGTACAACTCACCCAATTTGTTATCTTACATAGCCCCTCGTGGAGGACGCCCAGCCTATAAAAGAGAAGGTACTAAATGCAGGTCAAATCATGTAGTATCTCTGTCAGAGAGCAGCCAATGAACAGCTGTTGTCTGCTTGATTGCATGGATATTTTTGGAGGCTAGCCGGTAGGTCAATGACCCCACGAATTGTTCAGGTCGTCGATCGTCCCCGAAGCCTTGGACTTGCGAAATATGGCAATGCCTCCAGCTAGACGGTGCCCATTAGCTGAGAGTAACGACTCGATCTGACGGAGAAGGGAGCCGGCGACAGCGGGAAGCTGGGGAAGATCGCTGGGTGTGAAGACAGGAGGGTGGAGTTCGGCAGTGTCGGGGGAAGAATTTTCGTGGTGAAGGAGGGGGTCACGGGGCAGCTCCCCCCAGTAAGAGTGTCGGCTGGAACGCTGGAGTCTGAGATGGGAGGGCAGAGATAGCAGGGCATCTCTCCTCTCGCACAGCTAGATAGCAGACGCGCCAGATGGCCACGAGGGGCATCGCGCCTCTCAGTGGGGGCGGATCCAATATGCTCACACTTCTGCTGCCTTTCCTTCTCGTGCATCCTCGCTTCCTTCCTTTAACCCACACTGCCTTGCTGCTACTATTCTTAACCACTTTACTGTTGGAAAGTTTACACGCGATCCTTTCCCCCTTCCCTCCCCCTACATTTCCATCTTTCTCGCTCCTTCACGTTCCCACGGACATTTTCCCTACCCTTACCCCCTTCCCGACCTATTTTCTTCCCCAGAGTGAAATAGGAGACCCATAAGGCGTTTAGGGCCTCTCTGCTGCTTTTTTGTTCATTATCACTATCTTAGACTGAAATGCTACTCTCTGGAAGATTACCACAGAGTGCCGCTACTGTGAGATGCGTTAGTTCCCGCTGCTTGATAACTGTGCAAAATTTAATTTTGTGATGTGTCAGAGTGTTTTGCTGATATCAGCGGAGCACTGTTACAATCCCATTCGTCAAAGACAGTCCCTACTCTTCCGGGGTCAGATAGATTTAAAAAATCTCTGTGCTATTTCTGATGTTGCACCACAATTTGACACATCTAGTAGGACTCTTAGGGCAACACAATACAATCAAAGGACGATATTCCTCAATAACACGTCAATTTAAGTTATTTTTTCTGTTGGATAACATTTTACTAACACACAGAAGAGATCCGATAGTTCCAAACCAATCCTGTACTGCTCTACTAGAATCAGTTAAAATGTACTGACTTTGTTACAGTGTTTCAAAATTTTGACTGTGGCTTATGTGTATTTGTAGGGACACCTCATTTTCTCGAAAACCTGTTTCAGTGTATTGTGCACATCTGCATCTCTGCTCCATGGTCAGTGATTAGATGTTTTAACTCTCAGTATCTTGGGGTTCTACCCACAAATCACACACACAAATATGTGTGTGTGTGTGTTGTCCAATAATCTTATTCTGGTTAACAAAGTCAAAAGAGTGTCATCTCTGCACAAAGACATGCTGCCAATGACCATGGAGCATAGTTACAGACGTGAACAAAATACGTTGAAACAAGTTGATGCAAAACAATTTTCACGAAAATCAGGTACCCCTACTTATGACCGAGGAATGTACCCCGGCATGATAAAATATTGTGCTCGCATTCCAGAGCAGAAGGGATGTGATTCCCCGGCCGTAAAGTCTGATTTCTGTTTCCTATAATTTCCGAAATCATTCAAGGATGTTTCTGGGATGATTCCTTAACGCAGGCTTCGGCGGTTTCCCGTGTGCTTCTGATTAACCTACTTGTTATCGTCACGTAAGTACCTTGCCATCGCCTCTTATAAGTTATACCGTAATATCTACGTCCATAATTTGCCCTGATTATCGCAGTTTTCAGTCACGAACTTAGAAGTCTAATCACCTGATTTGTGTACTATTAAATTTGCTCCCTATTCAGACAGTAGCATTTTTATTACTGAAATCGCAGATATCCGCAAAAGTTTAAATTTCAGACAACCCCCAGATATCTATATCGACAGCAACACAGGACTCTAATCGCATGCTACCAGATATCGGTCGAAACCTAACGGTCAGCAATAATCTAATCACGTCGGCTTCAGCATCATTAGAGGCATTAAACTTCTGATGACAAGTGTTTTGCACTATCTTGTTTTAGTGCCTTGTGTGCACAACTGCAGCTGTGCTTCAAGGTTATTGGCAACGTGTTATTGTGTAGAGATGTCTTTCATTTGACAGCACCAATCAGAACAAGGCTATTTTGACATCACGCGTCAGCGAAATGCGGGTAGAGCCCTCTGACGTGGGGAAGTTGAAACATCCAATCAGTAAGCATTAAGCAGAGATGTAGATGTGTACGTGAGACACTGAAATAAGTTGTTACAAAATTATTTTCACGAAAATCATGGGTCCCTACCTATTATGTTTTCTCCTAGATTGTTCGCTTTAGAACAAAACTTACGGTGCCCTGTCTCCCACAACAAATTTTTTGGTACTAATACGAATGAGAGTGGGTCTTGAAGTTTTTTGAAACAAGCAAAAAAATTTTCAGAATATCTAACAATTTTATTAAAAATAAAAAATAAACAGAATCATCACAGTGTCTTAATGAGTCAAAGATTTTTTTAAACTTCAAAATGTTTTTCGTCATTACGTGCTTCTGTTTACTTATTTAATTATTTTAAGAAACTAGTTACAAAAATGAGACAATACGAACCAATTTTTTCACCGTTTTCGCTACTTTCATCTTCAGACAGCATGTTATTTGCAGAGACATGCAAAATTTGCGTTATTATTTGGTGGTAGGCTAAACTTCACTGACCTGTATATATCCAATTGCAATCTGAGCGTTCATGTGATACTAGTCTTTCTTTGATTACAGCTGCATGTGGAAACCCTTTACAGGAGATTGGTGACTCTACCTGTTGAACTTACGATTATTGGCTAAAACTATTCCTGCTGTAGGCCACGATTATGTTGGCATAAGAGGTGTCGAGCGAACATATAACAGCATGCAGTCTACTCTGCTGGCAGAAAATAACGCGAATTTTGCTCGTCTTAAGTTATTTGTCAAACCGTAATAAATTCTGGACCAAAGCACTGACATTCCTTGCTTGTGTTATCCAATAAGCTACGTGCTTTCATGACGAAACTGGTGTTTTTACTGAGGAAACAGCCATTGAAACAATGACGTCAGCTCTAATACGGAGGACTGTGAAGTCTATGATGAAGCCTTATACATAGATCCTTGAAAAATTCGCGGGTTCACTGACATGTAGGCTAGCCTCCAAGAATATATGTGTATTCAAGCAGACAACAGCTGTTCATTGGTTGCTCACTGACACGGTAATACCACATGATTGGGTTTGCATTTAGTTAAGTCTTTATTATTGGCTCAGCGCTCTCCAGTTGGTTTCAAAAAAGTCAAAGACCAATGTTGAACGTGACACAAACCTAAATGAGGTTTTAATTCTAGCTTGTGCCTAAAAGAAGACGCAAATTTTTCAGGTCCCCACTGATATCAAATACACATTTCGTGTGTCTATATTCCAGATGCTGCCAAGGCGTATACCTTGGTTTTCCGCTGAATTTTAGTGCACGTGATTACAGCCAATATGCTTTTTTTATTCATGAATTTCTGGCGCAGTATCAGCCACACTGAAAAAAAATATGTTGAAAATGTTCCCAGTGAAATGGCTTTGTGGTAAACAGAAATTAATATTTTGGTGTCCACGTTTATTTAGTGGTGAAAACAACCACTTGTTTGTGAGTACAAAAATATTTTGGCATTGTAAATACAATGAGTATGCTATATTACAGCTGCTAAAAATAATTTTTTTTCCATGCAGAATATTTTGAAACAACTGTTGAAATTTATAAAAGTTTAGGTAATGCAATATATACGTTATGAATAGAGCCAAAGATTCTAGTGAGAATTATGCAATAAATTGTTTGAATCTCTAAAATGCACATCGGCAGATCTGCTTCATGTTTATTGGCAGATATTCTGTGTTCAGACATATACCTCATTTTGATTGTACCAAAAAGAATAAGGTATTTTTGATAACGTATGTCTATGACTTTCCAGTAGAACCCCAAGACAAAGGAAAGTTAAAACAGCCAATCACTAAGCATGAAGCAGAGCTGCAGATGTGTAAGTAAGGCATTGAAAGAAGTGCCTATATAATTATTTTCGTGATAATCAGGGGTCCCTAGTAATGACAACTACGTGTGCGAACCCTTACACTGAAAAAAAAAACTTATCAGACACCACAAACGATTTTGTCATTATGAACCTTACTAAATTTTATTGTGGTGACCACAAAAATTTTTGCTGCAACCAATAAAGTTTTGCAGTGACTACAAAAAAAGTTCGTAACCACTACAAAATATTTTGGTGAAGCCCACATTGACAAAACATTTTGTGGACACCACAAAACCGTTTTTTCTGTGTAATAGGATATTGGTATAGACCCGGAAATGTTGCGAGTTCAACGACCAGCCGGCTGGACTCCACAGTTCTGTGTACACTATGTCCTCAGTTACTTGTACATTGCCTGCTGCTGCAGTGAGTGGACAGTTGTACATGTGACAAGGTAGCGCGGCAGTCAGTGAGTGTTTTCATGTAGGTCTGCTATTGGTTCACAAACCTTTAGGAATATTTTCAGTAACAGTGAACCAATCTCGAAGTAATTAACTGTACAAGAATTTGAAATCTTACGTCGTCTCAAATGAATTCGCGAAATTTCCGGGACTCTTGATATTGGTCACTCTGCCGTTGAAATGTTGATAATTGGCTAGCAGCGATATCTCCTGCTGACAATGACATTATCGGCTAATGAAAGACGTTGAATAAACATATAACAACTTGTAGTCTAGTCTGCTCTCAGAAAATAACGCAAAATTTTCACGTCCCTACATATAACGAACATACTGCACTAGGCATTTTTTTTCCTGGCTGAGTAAAGTGTAATCAATCAAATACATACACAACTCATTTATCGTATGATGAACGGGACGTTGTTCAATAAACCACCTGGTTTTTAAGCTAATCGTTTATATATATATATATGTATATATATATAAACTTTTTTTTCATTTCTGCTTACCCTGATACGAGCAATTGTTGCCGAGTTGAATGAAAACCCCACAGTAAAAAAAAAAAAAAAAAAGAAAAATGAATAATTAACTATCACTGAAAAAAGTGAATAGTTGTTGGTACCATACTTGAATTAAAATAGGGACAAGAAAACAGTTTGGTTCTCACAAAGAGCCTTGTTGCTTTTACAAACAAATGGTAACTTCTTCAAAACGGAGTGTTGAAGGAACTGTTCAGAGTAGTACCGACAGCCAAACTGTTTTGTTGTCCCTATTTTAATACAAGAATGGTACCTACCACTATACTCTTTTTTTCAGTGAGGAAACCCAGTATTATCTGTTGTCAACAAGCTATAACATACATATAATTACGACAAGGAATATAGTTGTATCCAGAAAGATGACACGAAAACTCAAAATTGAGCAATAATAATTCAAATTAATCACGGAACGGAACATAGTCGTTTGATCGAGATAGACAACACAAAGTAAACATAAGGAAGGAAATGAAGTAAAACAACAAAATTAGGTATATGAAAAAGGGCTACAAAACAGACTAAATCAACGCTGACATCACAAAAGAAAAACGAAACGAGACACAAATGGCTGTAAACACAGACCACTCAACAAAAAAACCCGACGAAAAATAAACAACTTCCGTCAACGGCAGTTCTCACTCGCAGTGGCGTATGTACAATAAACCCTCAATTTTACAATACTAACCCAATGTAGGTATCTTTCAACGATAACCTATTTAGTTTTAACTATATTGGGGAAAATAGAGCATACGATAAGAAATTACGAGGGTTATTTTATTTTCAACCTCCTATCGGCATGGAAATTTACATTCATCCGAAAAAAAAATAGTTTGGCCTCGAAGTAAGGTCATATGCGTGATTAACTCGTATGACATGGCTAGACTCTCATACTTAGCGGATTAACAGCAAATATTTGCCGTGTGCGGTGCGATATGTGTGCGGGCATGTTAATTGATTACTTGGCTGGATCAGAGAGAAACCGTAAATGAAATTGCTCTGCTATTTGCCAGTGTGTTTAGGCATCTGACGTATTGCCCGTTGCGTCAGTGATATAGCATGGTCGCACTGGAAGATAAATAGTAAAAAAAACTATATTCTTAAGAAGGCGTAGTACATTATTAAAAGCTAAAAGCATTAATCTATAACTGTAGGTTTCTTGAAGCCAATTTGCGAAAGTTAAACAATAGCAATCCTAGACAATAGTTACAGCCAATGTTTTAAACAAGATTGTTTCCAGTGTTACGAACATCTGAGGCACAATCTCTGAAGCAGGATCCTCGTGCGTTTAACTGCGGCGCAAGAGATCACGCGTAACGAATTAGTAATTCTGGATAAATATTTACTCATAAGTTGGCAAATACCATTATCTAGGATTGTCATTAAGTATTTTATCCATATTGACTTCGAAAAAAACGTGCAAATAAATTTATGTTTTCAGCGTTTATTTATCTACCCCTCACTCTTAAAGACGTGATATTAAGGGCGGCGAGAATACCACGCACTTAAAATGCGTTGTAGTGTGTTCGTAAATAAGTTCTTATGCGAATCTATTCCACATGTGCCCATTTTGTCATTTAAAAAACACTCTTTGGACAATAAAGGAGTTCTATTGTTAAGACACCACGCTCATTGAAAATATTGTTTCGAAGCCCTCTAACATACCTAAAAAGAGCATTTTCAGGCAAATTTCTGTTTATAACCTCGCGAATATGGAAACTAAGATCAAAACATTCACAAAGTAACCAACATACACAACTGTAACACAAGATGAGTTCACAATGTACCAACAAGAAGCAAGATGTTTCCTGATTGTACTGACTGTACCGCCAATATCGCACATTTCCACAGAGAATCACAGCATAGGTGGGCTTGATATTGGCTTAAACACAATATATTCCTGCACATAATTAGATGCTGCGTGGACTAGCACACAACCTTGTATAGTTCTTGACAACTACAGTATAACCTGGCAAATACACAATGGTTCTCAATACCTAGGTAATTCAAGTTGATCCTCGAAATTCCTTTCCTTGCTTTTGTCGGTAAGTAGAAATTAAAGTATCGCCAATAAATATGTTTGTCTTCCATGGCAGTCTTTAGTAGAAGGATGGAGTCTTAATTGTAGCAACGCTGCATCGGGGGGCTAATGAATGTCACTACTTTGCTGCCCTAGTCTGTGTAGCGTATCTAGGTGCAGCTTTAGCGGCGTGTACCATGGCCGTCTTTAGTATAAGGTCGGAGTTTTGAATGTGGCAACGTTGCATCGGAGGCCTGCTGCCGGTCGCTCATTGGCTGCCCTAGTCAGTGTAGATATGTACACGTCACTAAAGCTGCATCTATACACGTTCCAGATACTAGGGTGGCCAAGAAGTGACAAGCAGCAGACCCCCGATGTAGTGTTGCAACATTTAATACTCCGGCCTTCTACTAACGACGGCCATGCCACAGAATATTTAGGAATACAGAAGTGAACTAGCCGGTAGAAAGGCGAACTCAGCTACACACGGCCAGAAACATGGCGGAAACACCTGCTGCCAGTCCGTGTAAGACAGCTACCCTGCTAGCCGGCATCCAGGCCAATAGGAAACTTACTGTAACATGCAGGAGCCAAAGAGATGCGGGGCTGGTATCAACAGCTCCGGGTAGCCAATAAGCGACGAAGTTCATTGTAATAAAACGAGCCGCCACGTCATTTCATGTCTGTATTATTATTTTGTCTGTGGCCATGTCAAGAGCCCTAAATTTTCAAAGGAATCCCCTCCCCCCTGTTCGTTTTATTGCCTTGTGTGCCCATCTGCACTTCTGCTCATAGTAAGTACTTGGATGTTTGAACTTTAATGTGTCTTTGGGGTTCTTCCCGCAAATCACAGACATGTAAGGTTACCGTAACCTCAATGTGATTGGCGCAGTCAAATAAGAGACGTCATTTAACAAAGATACGCTGCCCATAACCTTTTCACCATAGCTACATATGTGAACGTAAGGCACTGATACAAACTGGGGCAAAATTCTTTTTTGTGGAAAGTTCATGGCCCTAACTATGCCTCTTCGCATGTAAACGCTCCGACTATAGCAACAAAATCAGTACTCGCGAAGGATGTATCACGGTCTTCCACTTCGGTGTCTTATTTCTCCCGCCGATAATGCACCGAAACTACCTGGAATCGATTCTTTGCCGACTTCCTCGGCCGGCAAAACGAAAGAAAAACTGTAACGTTAACGACAGCTTAGCGTATTCGAAATAAATAACGAGCTCACTTACGGGGTATTCGAACGGGAAGATTGGCCGTGATGTTGCCGCGGCAGTGAACTTTTGAGTGCGTTTTAGCGCGTGCAGTGGGGCGAGGCAAAACACGCGCTTGTATTTTTCTTTCTCTTACTCTGGACTCTTACTACGAGAGAACCCAGTTCACGTCATCTAGTACAACCCTTTACGCTCTTAGCATTGCAGCACAAGTGAGTTACTTTATTAAGGCCGTTGGTAGAGCCAGTGACTTTTGGTGAAAATAATTTTGCAACAACTTGTTTCATTACCTTACGAGCCACCTGCAACTTTAGTTCGTTGTTACTGGCAGAATAAAATAGGGCAACCACACGTCCATGATTTGCGGGTAGGACCTTGAGACGCCGAAAATTAAAAACGTCCAATCGCTGATTATAAAGCATAGAAACGGGTGTGCACATAAGGCATTGAAAGCAATTGTTGCAGAATTATTTTCCCCAAAAATCACATATTCTATTCGTTGGTCCCGTAAGTTTTATTTATATATATGTCAAAATATGTTCAACTTTTACACATCACATAACATGTTATTTTCCTGTGTGTGGTATTTTTAACAAATTGCATTGCGATGTAGATGTCTGTCACAGAAAACTAAAGAGTAAGGGAAAACACAAGTAACTCAAGTATCCTTCCTCCAGTATGATACATACACAACATAAAATTCCATAAATGGAATCGAGTCAAATAAAACAAGAACATAAGCCAAATAAGAATAGGCCTAGTAAGAAAGTAAAAAGGAACGAAACGAGACACCACAAATGCAGACATCACAGGTGTGAGGCCTGCTTTGGCAATAGGACAAAGAGATAAAATAAATTATCCACAAAAATACGATAGTCATGGTTATTGGCAGAGCGTATTGCATAGGCGTCACTCATTTGACTGAGTCAGTAGGAACGAGGTTACTGCAACGACTGTCATTTATGGGTATAACCATAGTCGTCTTAAGTAGAAGGCCGCGGCCTTAGATCTGGCAACCCTGCAAGGAAGAGTCAAATTAACACTTTAATTTAACTCTCCAAAGGCAATGGCTGTACCGGATTCGTCATTGTGCCCTACATAGCGGCGAATCAGTGGAAGCCACTTATGTTGGCGAGACAAAATAAGTGTTAATATGACCTTTCCTGCCAGGGTTACCAGATCTAAGGTCGCGGCCTTCTACTAAATACGGCTATGTTGTAACCCCGAAACACTGAGATTTAAAAACATCCAATCACTTGGCATGAAGCAGAGACGCAGATGTGCACATAAGGCACTGAAACAATTTGGGACAAAATTCTTTCCACCAAAAATCAGTTGTTCTCGTTACCGCCCTGTAACTTTATACTGGATGGTTTAGTCAATTTAGAGAAATGTCTGCACAATTGCAAACTGTCAACGAAACAGATCTGCAAATATGCTCAGAAGACTTTTAAACAACCGGGTGCAAAATTTTTTCGCCATATTTTGTTAGCTAGCAATGCTTGCTGCATTTCCTGTATACACAGTAACAACAGTTTTGTACGAATACAAAAAAAAATTCTTGAGAAACTGGTAACTAAAAATTTTTTCTCTAATTTTACACAAATATTATAAACATTGCAAGAAATGCTTGTAAATACACAAATACGTATGAGTATTTACAAAATTTATTGTATATTTACGAATAGTAATTGTTAGAGACCTGAAAAATTCGCTAGAATCCCAGCAACTATAGGTCTGTATCCCGTTCACAATTGTTCGTTGACTTACTCGACACTTCCTGGAAGTTACTGAGCCAATAATAAAACTGTAATGGAATACAGGCGCATTTCACAGTGTCAGCGAACATCTAATAAACAACTGCTGTCTGCACGATTTCACAAATATTCTTGTAAGCTAACCTACATGACAGTGAACCCGCGAATTTTTCCGGCCTCTAGTAATTGTTCATTTACAAATTAATTCTTCACCATTTTACAATTGTTTGAAATATCACAAAATTTTATTTTGCCAAACAGTTTCCAAAATGTTTTTGTAAAAGTGCAAACTATTTTGTAAAATGTGACAGGCGCCGAAAGTTTTTTTGTTTCACATCAAACACTTCTGCTCATTAACATATATCCCACTAGTCCCCACAGGTAGTTAAAAAATGTATACCACTTTAACTACCTGCGACATTCTTGTTGTAGTGCCTTCACTGATAAACGTTTTGACATTAGTTAACAAGCTTTATCTTGTAGACGTACGAATTGTTTTACTGTGAGGTTTTCTGCTAATGTCTATATTTATTCCTACATATTTTTTTAAACTTAAATGTAACAATCTTGAACTACTACACAAATGGATTATTCGATATTTTTCTGTACATCGTATATCCGACCACATTGCTCATGTTTAGTGCTGCTGGGAGGTGGGCTAAAGGTCCATGGTTCGAATCACGGCTAGGGAGGAAAGTGTACAGTTATGTTCCCGGTTCAGGACTGTGTGTTGGGTTGTCTCCTCATATCCATCCTGCAGAAGGCAATGGCGATCCACCGCAGTTTCATCATCGCCTTTCGCGCCTCAGGTTTGTGTTCCAACTAACCTTCGGGTCGAAAAGTTATCATTAGAGCCACGATTTTATGGTGAAAAGATTTTTGCAACATTTGGTTTCGATGCGTCACGTGCACGTCTACTGGTCTGCTGCATCGCCCGTAGTTGGATAATTTTATTCTCACTTGCCTTGGCAAATTACAGACGTAAGGAGACACAATAATCTTATTCTGATTGGTGCAGTCAAATGAGAAACGTGTCTGAACAAAGACGCGCTGCAAATAAACTTGAAACAGAGCTACCGATGTGCACGAGAGACACTGAAACAAAGTGGGGCAAAAATCTTTTCGCGACAAAATCGTGGCCCTATTTATCATATACAACAGGATCTCTGATTTTCGCGAAAAGAATTTTGCAACAACTTGTTTCAGTGCCTTATGTACACACCTACAGCTCTGCTTCAAGGTTATTGGCAGCGTGTTGTTGTGCAGAGACGTCTTTCATTTGACAGTAACAATCAGAACAAGGTTATTGCGACACCACACGTCTGTGATTTGCGGGTAAAACCCTAAGATGTGCGAGTGTTAAATCATCCAATCACTAAGCATGTCGTGGATGCAGATGTGTACGTAAGGCACTAAAACAAATTGTTGCAATATTCATTTCGCGAAAATCATAGGTCGCTACTTATTCCGAATTGGTGCAGTCAGATGAGAGACGTGCATAAAAGATGACACGCCACTGCCGATGTGTTTAGGTACACATCGGCAGTGGCGTGTCAAAATGGTGCAAAAACATTTTCGCGACGAACTCGCGGCTCTTGTTATACAACAGAGGCTTTGCCACAGACTAAATAATAATAATACCACGATTTCGTTGCGAAAATATTTTTCGCCCCACTTTATTTCAGTGTCACACGTGCACATCGATAGCTCTGCTTCATGGATATTGGCAGAGTGTCTTTGTTCGGACACGTCTCTCATTTGACTGTACCAGTCAGAATAAGATTAATGTGAATCCATACGTCTGTAATTTGCCAAGGCAAGTGAGAGTAAAATAATCCAATCACAGAAGATGTAGAAGAACTGCAATTGTGCACATAACGCATTGAAACTTATGTCGCAAGAAACTTTACGCCACAAAATCGTGGCTCTACTAATACAGAACGTGAAATTACGTGGCAGTTTATTTGATATGGGCGAACTTCGCCGCTCATTGGCTGTCCGAGGTTGTTGTTACCAGCCCCGTGTCGGTTTGGCTTCTGCATTTAACGGCAAGTTCCCTAATGGTCTGGCTTCTGACTAGCAAGGTAGCCGTCTTACGTTGATTTGCTGTAGGCATTTCCGTCATGTTGCTGGCCAGCGAAGCCATTTTTCTGTCGTGTGTGACCGAGTTCGTCGTCCTACCAACTACTTCACTTCTGTATTCCTGAATATTCTGTGGCTGTTCAGGACGTGGTATTCGGCGTGTCTGTGAAGACACTCCTGGTAAAGGAACGAAATGAGCTGCTCATGATTTGGGAAGGATGGTGAAACGCGAAGAACAACCAGTCTGGAGAAGATGTCGTATATCATCCACTCCGAGCATCACAGTGGGCGGACTCTGGCGTGCTTCCCAGTTCCACCGCATGGGGCGCTGCACGGCGTCCATGGAGGTCTCCTCATCTAGATTCTAGACCATGCAGTGGCGACAGCTTGTTACTGATAGGTAGAGACTGGAAAAATTCGCGGTTTCACTGACTAACCTCCAAGTATATATGTATATTCAAAGCAGATAGCAGTTGTTCATTGGCTGCTCGCTGACACAGTGATACCACACGATCGGGTTTGCATTTAGTTTATTCTTTATTATTGGCTCAGAGCTCTCCCGGAGGTGTCAAATGAGTCAAGGACCAACGATGAAACTGACACAAACTTAGAGATATTTGAAATATAGATTGTGCCTAAAAGAAAACGCGAATTTTTCAGATCCCTACAGATAGGTACCCCCACATTTACCAAAAAGTCGATCCGGGTTCGGTTCCCGGCGGGATCGGTCTCCGGATATTCGCATGTGGGATTCGTGCCGGATGATGCCGTTGGTCGGTGGGTTTTCTCGGGGATCTCCCGCTTCACCCGCCCATTCATTCCGGCGCTGCTCCATACCCACGTCATATCACCCCTCACTAGCGCTAAAGACCACGATGATGAGCGCTGACTCTTCACTCACATTTACGGAAAATGTTCCATGTGTGCTTTTATTTCAAAACACGTCAGTTAGCGTCATTTTCAACGGCTAGATGCTTACAGCTGAGTATTTGTACGGTAAGGTAAGTGGACTTTACACATCTACGACAGCGAGGTCGTTAGAGATCGTGAAATATAACTTAAACAATGACAGGAGGTGGGACAGGAGTCGGCCATAACCTTTGCTAAAGTGAAATCCCAGCGTTCGCCTGGAGCAATTTCGGGAAACCATGACAAACCGAAATAAGGATAGCCGCAACCGGGTATCGAACCCTGATCCTCCCGAATGCGTCCGACGTTTTACCGTTGCGCCACCTCGCTCGGTGCTGAGTATTGGTTGTCGCAGTAACCTATAACTAGGGATACCAATATCCAGTGAAAATACTTCTGCAGTAGTTAGTTTCTCTGCCTTATGCGCTCACCTTCAGCTCTGCTTCGTGGTCAGTGATTGTATTTTTTTAACAGTTTCGTGTCTTAACTCTTTACTCCAAATCACGAACGTGTGGGTATAGCAGTAACCTTCTTCTGATTGGTGCAGTTAAATGAGAAACGTCTTTCCACAAAGATATACTGCCAATAACCATAAAGCAAAGCTGCAGATGTGCACACGAGGCACTGAAACAAACTGATGCCGAAATTTTTTCACCAAAAATAGGGGTTTCTAGTAGTCAATGAATTGATGTTTTAACTCTTACGAGTCTTGGTCACAGAAAATTTAGGAATACAGAAGTGAAACAGCCAGAAGAACGGCGAACTCGGTCACACACTGCAGCAAAATGTCTTCGCTGGCCAGCAACATGGCGGAAACAATGTCTACCAATCAGTGTTAGACGGCTGCCCTTACAGAAACCAAACAGACACGGGACTTGTATTACCAAACTCTGGCAGCCAATAAGCGACGAAGATCGCCCGTATAAAAAGAGACGTCACATCATTTCACGTCTGTATTACTATTTATTCTGTGTCTTGGAGTTCTACCTGCAAATTACAGACGTGTTGTGTTGCAATAACCGTATTGTAACTGTCACAGTGAAATGAGATACGTCACTTCGAAAAGACTCGCCACTAATATCAATGAAGCAGAGCTGCAGATGTGCAGGTAAGACATTGAAACCAAGTGGGGCAAAATTTTTAATAGGAAACATTCGTGCCCTCATACATTTATCATCATGTATATATTTATTTAGTTTATTCATATGTGTTAAAATAGTTGTGAGAGAGGAAATATGTGTGTGATAGAAGAAAGAGAGAAGAGATAGAGATCGTCTGGTTGAAGTGATAGAGACTGGAAAAATTCGCGGGTTCACTGGTATGTAGGCTGGCCTCCAAGAATATATGTGTAATGAAGCAAACATCAGCTGTTCATTGGCTGCTCTCTGACACAGTTAAACCACGTGATTGGGCCAGTATTTTATTGCTACTCTGTTATTGACTCAGCGTCCTCCAGGAGGTGTCAAATAAGTCAAAGGGCCAGTTACGAAAATGACCAGAACCTACAGTTAGTTGAAATATAGAATGTTCTAAAAAGAAAAGGCGAAATTTTCAGGTCCCTATCAAGGACAAAAGTGCAAACGTGACACAAACGTAGAGATATTTGAAATCTAGTTCGTGACTAAAAGTAAACGCGAATTTTTCATGTCCCTATCAATTGATAATCTTTCTAGTTGGTGCAGTGTTGTGATGTGAAGCTACGACTATAGTACTTTCTTGAGCTAAGGTTCATTCTTCTACATGTTAGAAAGATTAATGTTAAAGTTTTGAGTGAGAGATTTTGGTCAACGCTTAACACCGAGGTCTTCAGCGCTTGTGAGGGGTGACATGATGTAAGTATGGAGCGGCGTCGGATTGAAAGGGCGGGTAAAACGGGATATTTCCGAGAAGACCCGCCGACCAACGGCATCGTCCGGCACGATTCCCACATCCGAAAATCCTGGGACAGACCCCACCGGGAGTCGAACCCGAATCGCCTTGGTGGGAGGCGACTAGTCTGACCATTCAGCCACCGCAGCCTCTTTTTAAAAATTTGACGCAGGGAAAATTTCTGCCGCATGAGCGCTGGTACCAGCATGAGGTGTAAACTGACCAATCACAGAGCTTGCGTGAATTTTAAACTACATGAAGTTAATAATTTCAAAGCAAATTTAATTTGTTTTCCATTTCAAAACTAAACTATATTACCTCTCCCTTTCGCAAGCCTGGTTTAATTTAATTTTAATATGACTTCGTATTTTTTTATACTCCTTGGTTACTGCAGCGCAGTTAGCGGCAAAATTTTTCCCTGTGCCAAATTCTGCCGTAAGAATACAGGTTTTATTTCTAATCTGTAGTAGAATTAACCTTACCCGAGACAGGCATGGACATTTGTCATTTGTCACGCACTGTCCCCGGGTGCAACGATTACATAACCAAGTCGTCGTGCGTTATGGGCCGATCTGCTCGAGCAGGGAGGGAAGGAAGCGGCCTGAAACTTCGCCACCCACCGGAAACGGAAATTTCCCCTGCCCTCAACTTGAATCACTGGGCTACGAAACAAAAGAATGCTTGTCATCCATTCGAAACGGGTCGCCGACTGCCGGATAGTATCAATCATTTGAGGCCATTACGCGGCATTCACGGTTTATTTCGACGCGGCCCGAGACAACGGCGCGCCTCCCATCAAGCTCGTACAATACTGGAGTTTGTTTGGCAATTACTTCTCCGCCACGCTGATTTGTATTTCAGGCCGTTTTTTACACGTTCCAAGAATTCTTTTCTCTCATTAACCAGACTATAACATTTGCATATTCGAGCCTACGCTGTCACAGAAAATAACCTAACGGGCGTATATTGAGAAGCAGACAATACGTAACAGTATGAATATTAATATCCTATTATCGTTAAATTAATCACTGCTTTCCGAAGAAATTTATGTCTGCACGGGTGGCTATTTGCATCCATTATCAGCGACTACAAAGATGAGAGACGTACCAGCAACCCGATACGAAAATCACGTTAACTTGAACTTAACTATAGCTGGCCGACGTACGCATTCCAAACGTTAATAGAAGTCTCCAAAGTTGTTTGTCATTCTTTTGCTTTTTTGTTGAATTCTTTGCGTCATTAGCGCCTTGAGGTCTTTTTAAATGAAAGATTCCTTCTGTTTGAATTCAAATTACTCTGAGCATGGAGTAAGCAACGATTATTTACTATAGATGGGCGCAAAGAATCCAGTATAAAAAAGAAGAACCATGTGTACGGGGAAATATATAACGTATAAATGGATTACTTTACAAGCCCTCAGAGGATGAAAAACGTTGTTCATATAATTTAACACGATAGTCTATCTAGATTGCTTTGCCAGCACAGAAGCTAACGTGGGTAATTATCCATAAGGCTGTAGCAGCCACCAGTTCAAATAAAAAATGGAGCTTCTTCATAAGGCGGACTATATAACTGCCGCTTCATTTCTTGAACTAAATATTAAAAGGCGTGTGTTCCAGGAAGAGACGCTTCTACAGAGTCACGTATATACACAGGTGATATCGTACATTACACATAGCCTAGGCCTACACGTGCGTCCAAAGTTGTTTCTCTTGCCACAGTGTACAGGCGATCTTGACTAGTACTTATCGAAGACGGTTTTTTATGTCCGGTTATAACACTCCTAATGGCCTATAATAACCGTAGCTGAAAGATGATGAGAGATTAGATTCGTAGCTATACATCAGGACTGTTTCTGGTTTAATACACTGCATTTCTGCATTCGCCAACGATACAAAAATACACTAGATTTATTACGCAGGAGATAGTTGTTATCTGTTCGCATAGTTCCGTAGGTAACCCACTTTTCTCGTAAAACTCGCTTAATGTGAAACGTATAATGCTTCGTTAAGCTGGACGTTTTATTAAAGTTTTTTTTCTTTAATAACAAAATCTGTTATGAGTACTCGGCAATTTTCTCTCCGTTTAGTAAAAGTAAACATAAATCATATTTGATATTCATATTTTAAAATAATTCTAGATTCCAGTAAAGTGTTCTTAGATACGTACAAGAAGACCGTAAACATAAAATAACAATCACATAATTTTAATTTTTCAGTGATAACACAGAAAATTTAAGAAAATAAAGTTTCCATTTGTACAACAAAAATATTTTACAAAAATGTATGCCTTGAAAACAGTAAATCATCTATTCTTAATTTACGTAAACTAATCAAATAATAAAATAGTATTTATTTAAGAAAACGTATTGTACGTTGCTGCTGCGTTATGATATGATATGAACATATAAAGACATATTCATTTAGGCTATACGTATTTATATAGACACATACACACTAAAGAGCAGGCAAACACACATAAGTGTGTTATGAACTATCGTACGGGCATACATTGATAAATATGGGTTTTTACGTACACACGTGCCCACGTTACATAACAATGGCCGAGTTCAAAAGGGAAACAGCTCAGAATTTCCAGTTTTGAATAAAATCGGCGTGGCAAGATTTCCGTTTCGCCGAAAACCCTGTTAACTAACATATTTGGTTGGTGTTAAATTTAGCAAATATACAGAGGCAACTATTTAAGGTGTTTGAAATTTTTAAAGTCTGTATTTGCTGAAATCATCACACTTTACAATAAAATAAATACAATTTCTAGCTCTTCACTGACAATCAGAATAAAGTTCCATGTTATTAAAACAAGTTAATTTACGTGTTATTTTTTTTTTTTCAACTGAGTAGATTGCACTTCTGTCTGTGTGTTGGTCAGCCAAACTCAAAATTGCAATTATTTGAGTTGTCCCCCTTTCGAACTGGGCCATCGATATTACATACACATGTACGCACATACGTACACGCATACCAAAATATGTACACGCAAATGTAACCAACTTAAATTCATTCAGGACGAAAAAAAAAATACTTTACTCAGAATTCGCGTGGGAATTTTTTTTTTTTTTTAACAGATAGTGGTAATGTTTCGAACTGTAAATTTTAAGAAAGCATCATTGGATCATTTGAGTAACTGAACGCAAAATACATTTTTTTTTCTGAAAATTACGTTATATTGTACCGAGCCAGGTGGCGCAACTGTATGTTGGGCTCGCACCCGGGAGGATCCTGGTTCGTTGCCCTGCTCCAACCATCTTGGTTTAGATTTTCCAAGGTTTCCCGAAGTCGCTCCATGAGGCCTTGGCCGATTCCTCTCCCTGTTCCTGCCCGTGTGTAAAGTCGTATGAGGCCGTCTCTAATGACCTTGCTGTTAAATACTAAATGGCGTATGGGTAGAGCCAGTGATTTTTGGTGAAAAGAATTTTGAAGCAATTTGATTCAATATCTTATGTGCACATCTGCAGCTGTGATTCGTGGTTATTGACAGAAGTCATAGTACCGTGACCTCTCACTCATTTGACTGCGCCAATCATAACAAGGTTACAGCAATACCACACGTCTGTGATTTGTGGGTAGAACGCCGAGACGCTGAGAGTTAAAAGCATCCAATCACTGACCACGATTAACAGCTGCAGATGTGCACATAAGGCACTGAAACATATTGTTGCACAATTCTTTTCACCAAAAATCACTGGCTCTACGTATGGGGAGGTTACCCGAGGACGTGGTATCGTACCCCGAGTGCAGATTTTTGATTGGACGCCCGTAGGCATGTGCATATCCTGGAGAATGTCATGAAATGAAGCCCTACAATGGAGAATTGACGGGATGAGAAAGACGGGGGAACGGGAGATCCCCGAGGAAACCCGCTGGCCAACGGCAATGTCCGCCACTTTTCCCATATGCGAAAAATCAGGGCTGAACCCGCCGGGGATTGAACTCAGATCGCCTTGGTGGGAGCCGAGCGATCTGACCGCTCGAACACCGCGCCCCTTACCACGCTGTTAAAGATACGCAGAGAGGGTTTTACGACCCATTAACAACCAGATCTTAAGAAGCTTATGCATAGGGACCTGTAAAATTCGCGTTGACTCAAGCTAGATTTCAAATATCTTTAAGTTTGAGTAGAGTTCGCCACTGGTCTTTGACTTGACATTCCCTGGAAAGTGCTGAGCCAATAATAAAGAAGCAACAAAATACAGGGCCAATAATTTGGTATCACTGTGTCAGCGAGCAGCAAATAAACATTTGTTTTATGCTTGAGTGCATATATAGTCTTGAAGGCTAGCCTACAGGTAGGTGAACCCGCAGATTTTTCCAATCTCTAACGCACCCGACACGTGAACGTTGTTGTAGCGTATCGCGCCTATTCTTTTCTACACGAAACAGCTAACCTTATATACAATATGTTTATCCACGAAAAGAACACATGGTTAAAACTAGGATTATATCATTTTAAAAATGCAACATGCTTATTAGAAACATGTTTTTGGGGCGCCATCAAAATGGCAAAAAAAAAAAACAGATTTTTAAATCTGTAACTGGAAAAATACCACCTGGACCCGTAAAACACAACGTTGGAAGCATGCAATGGAATTTACTACAAACTTTCCACAAAAAATTATATGATCGCCGCTTCAAGTCCGATAGGCAAATGAGTAGTAGGAAAACACTAGACTCCAGTTAGGCGCGCCGCGAATAGAAGCGATGCTGTTCTCGTCGAGTGTGGAAAACTGAACCTTATCGCTTCACTGTCTCCGCACATCAAACACGGCACATTATATCCGGTGTATAATCCACTTAAGAGCCGATGAAGATGAGGTGAGTGAGCCGAGATTCGAACCCTAGACCTCTCGCACCGTAGACAGAAGCCTAGCCGACTGCACTATGGTGTCCGGCAACGATAAGTAGTAAAAGTCTATAAAAATGAATGTCTGCATGTTCGTAACGTGTGAGTGCCTTTACCAACCTTCCGATAGCGATTGAACTTTGGTGAGTGTTTGAGGCGCACGCAGAGATTTCTGACAAGAAATGTGTACATAGGGGGTGGTAAAAAAAGAGGCAGGGATGTATAACTCAGTACCTAAAAAATCGTAGCTACTGAAAAAATTTTATTTTCCAAGATTTGTGTAGGACTGAAATAAATGACCTAAAAAATAATTTTCCACCATGTAGAATTTTCAAAGAAATGTTTGCCTCTCAAAATTAGTTTTAAAAATAAAGATGTTTCCATAATTTAAAAATTGAAAATAATTCTCAGTATTTATATCATTACTTATACGAAATTTGAAGTGCCGGAAAGAATTAATCAAAAACTTTTACAGCAGGTTTAATTTTTATTTATTATTGAGAAATTACGTTTTAAAGCTGTACCTCGAAGGCATAACACACTATGTCCACTTTTTCTCAAAATTAATTTTTTAAAATAAATATTATTACAGTTTGAAGTAATTCCTAGTGACAAACAACCAAAAGTTCTAATTGTGTCAAAAAAATCACAATTTCTGGTGTTAAATAACTGAATTCACTAGCGAATCACACTCTTTAAACTGCTCTTCTGAAAAATATAATTTTTGCGACATTCTGTCTTATACCTCCGAGGTATGAAATATATTGAAAACAGAAATACGGTAAGAAGGGACTTTGGACATATGGGGTGGATTTGGGACACTTTTATCCTGTTTTTATTTTATATAATTGTCAACTGTTAGGAAACATGAATTAAATGTCATGCGACTGTTTATTTACCGGAAATTTTCAAGTAGATATCCTTATTCAGGGCTACCATTCATGTCAAAAAATTAATTTTTTAGGTAACGTCCTAACGTCACCGCATGTGTCCAGCGTTACCCCTGCTTACTGTACATATTTTTACGAATTACTTAAGATGATTTGAAGTACTAAAAACGAAAATTATGTACGACTCAAAGAGGCATTAAATTGTAAACTGCTAAGCCAGCATAAAATATATTTAAAAAAACATCAACTCGTGGCAAGAACTTCCTTGACGTCATACGAAATGTAGCAGAGAGGTGTATCTGATAACAGCTCTAGACAAACACCGTGCCATATAATTCTAAAACCTAACCGGTAACATTTACTTGCAAAGTTTATTGTGTACGGTTGTTTCACTCTTTCCGTGTAAGCTGTACACGATAAAATGAGCCTGTAAGAACTGCTCACAGCTTGTAGATTAAACAATGCTTAAGTACCTGAAAAATTGGCGTTTTCTTTTAGGCACAAGGTAAATTTCAAATATCTCTAAGTTTGTGTCACTTTCGTCATTGGTCCTTGACTTATTAGACACCTCCTGGGAGAGCGCTGAGCGAATAATAAAGAATCAACTAAATGCAAACCCAATCATGTGGTATCACTGTGTCAGCGAGCAACCAATGAACAGCTGATGTTTGCTTGAATACACAGATATTCTTATAGGCTAGCCCGCGAATTTTTCCAGCCTCCAACAATACAGTAAAAATAATGCTTGTATCGAAAATTAAACACATATTATAAATATTATTTTTGACATGACATTCTTTAAAATGCTCAGTTAAACGTGAACAGCCTATAAACGAGCAAAGGGTGCTGCTCACAAGTAAAATATTCATAATGTTGTATTTATGTGAGATAGTGCTTCATTTATAAACATTACTTGCAATTAAATTTTCATCGCACAAAAATTTTAATTGGTTTCACTGATTTTGTATAGCGATATGTTTAAGTTAAGTTTTGGAAGTCACGTGGACGTAAACAATACGAAAAACAGACTACATTACCGAAATAAAATTATTCACACTGAAATAAAGTGTTACGGACTTCGTCAATAAATCTATTAGAGAGCACAAATAAATATAGTTGCATATTTTAAATTATAATTTAAAGGACATTTTGCAAACTTCTGACGTTTTCTTAAAAATTAAAAAACCTTGCATTTTAAACAGATTACTTATTACTTGGATTAGTGTATGTCATTTAATTTCAGGATAAATAAGTTAATTTTAGCAATGCAGCTAATATTCACTGTTTGTACATCCGTGTTGTACGACTAATTTTGACTTTCACAACCATTAACATTTTTCAATGTAGAAACTAAAACAAGAATGTCGCATTTTACAAAATGTTTTGTACTTCTACAAAAACTTTCTTGTAAACTTGTTACCAACTTTTTGTCACCAATTGTTAGAGAGACGCAAAATTCGCATTATTTTCTGACAGCTGACTAGACTCCAAGTGACTATAGGCTCGTTCGACGTCTCCCGCTGGCCGATATTGTGACTTGCCGCGGAGAATACTTACACGGCAGAGAGGCCAATCTACGTAACGCACGTAAATGATAACTCATTAAAGGTTCGCGGCCAATTGAATCGCAGATTAGCCTTGGTTATGTATAGGAAAGTGAAGTGAGTTCAGTCTGCTACCTAATGATAACGCGAATTTTTCATGTATCTACCTATTGTTGTGAAAATGTACAAGAATTAGTGGTAAACGTACAATGTTTACTTGTAAATATACAAATGTGTTTATTTACATATTTAAAATCATATCCTGTAAAGCTAACAATATTTATGTTAAATTACAAAAATATGTTTTCAAAACTATTTTTAAAAGAATTGTTTTGTAAAAGTATTTTGTTTTACTGTGTAGAACGTTAATTGAAAAAAATAATATTTATTTGGTCTTCGGACGTTAACGTCTGGATAATTACTTAAGTTGCTTTGTTTTTTTTTGTTTATAATAAAATTTTGTAGAAAACTAGGGTTTGAATAGATCTCACTTTATCCTGAACCACACCAACAACCAAAGAAACAACAAATCCAATAAATATAAAATAATAAATACGTTCCTTGAGTGGAAGTTTAAAACTGTAGACAAAATAACTGCATGCGCTACGGCTGAAAGAGTCATACTTCTGAGCTGTTTCTGTGATTGGACTTTTTTTTTTCAAACACAACCTGGAGGGGAAGTAATCATCATCCACTAGTGCTTCCAACCCTGTAGCCGGTTCAGCATTGTAAAATACCGTCATCTCCTTTTGTCTCCACTATTCCTCCTCTTTCTTTATGTTCCGCTCTTCGTCACGATCCTTCACTCAGGCAATTATCTGCTCTCCCATGTTGGTCTTGCTTTCCTACTTTGGCTTTGCCGTTCCCTTGAGGGGCGATCGGCCCTGCTTCTACCCAGGACACAGCTGTCATCTTGTGCTTTCTTGCTTTTCTTGCAGTCCCATTCCGGTCCAACACTCACCACATTCCTGTCCTAACTGCCAGCTAAATCCTCTCCGAATTCATGCCTATAGCTGCGATCATCCCGGAGTCTCGTCTGTCTGTCTTCAATGTCTTTGCTCGTGGCTGCAGGGACAAAGTCAGGCTTGGGACCTACGTATTCGTGTTGTTGCCTATTATTAGGCATCTGCAAATCTCTCGCTCTTACCCGACAACAGATTGATCTCCAAGTTGCTGTGTTCTCATATGACCAGTGTTGCTGACCAACTGATCGTGTGGCGTGCCAAAAAACTTTTTGAATTGGGGCAGCCTGAGTGGACGTGTTTTTACGCGTTTGAGACCTAAAAGTACGGAAGTGATAAGGGCGACACAGCACGCGCATCACGCCTCACCCCAGCTTCTATACTCTGTCCGCTCTAAGGTTGCAGTAGAAATAAAAATTGCTAACGAAATAAATCAAAGCAATTAAATTACATCTTGATTCCTCACGTTGTGATTGTGCCGTAGCATAGTTACCTTGCATTTTTCAATATTTCAAATTAAATTTACGCTGTGCAAAAATGTTATTGACATTCACTTGGATGAATTAGCTGCAACATTAGAATGGATATGGTATAGTTGCAAATCACTGAACTCAGAGCCATCTTTAGTAGAAGGCTACGGCCCTAGATCTAGCAACCCTGCCAGGAAGGGTCATTTTGACTCTTCTTTTAACGCTCCAATTGCAATGGTTGTACCTGATTCGTTATCGTGCCCTACATACCGGCGAATCAAGGGAAGCCACCGTTTTTGAAGAACTAAAATAAGTGTTAAAATTCCTGGCATGGTTGCCAGATCTAAGGCCGCCACCTTCTACTAAAGATGGCTATGCGTGACGTATTCTCCCCGACAACTCGCCTCTATGAAGTGATGAAACTATAATATTATGTAGTGTTGTAAACGCCTGCACCTTTTAAAGGATTCTGTACCCAGATTTCCATGCCTACAAAGGGCCAGAAAATACCCTTTTCACCATTTTAGGCCGTTAAAAGGTATCCCTTGATGATTCCCGGAGAACCAGAAATAGGCACACATGCGTGTAACATACTTTGGTTGCTATCTCTCAGGAGGTACAACTCATGCGTAAAGCCACAGTTTTACGACGAAAATATTTTTGCACCAATTTTGTTTCAGTGCCTTATGTGCACATCTGCACTTCTGCTTCATTTGTAGTGATCAGATGTTTTATCTCTCACTTGTCTTGGGATTTTACTGGCAAATCACAGACGCATGATGCCGCGATTACTTTATTCTTATTGGTGGGATCAAATGAGAGACGTGCCTGAGCAGAGACATTCTGCAAATAACCACGAAGCAGAGCTGTCGATGTGCACGTGAGACATTGACACAAAGTGGTGCATAAGTATTTTTGCGACAAAATAGTGGCTCTAGTTATTGGCAGCTTGTCTTTGTGGAGTGATGTCTCTAATTTGACTTTGCCAATCAGAATAAGGCCACTGTAACACCACACGTATGTGACTTGCGTGTAGAACATCAAGACACGTAAAAGTTAAAACAACCAATCATTGAATATGAAGCAGAAGGGAGATATCCACCCTTGAAATTAAATTTTTGAATTCATACTTTTACAAAATGCAGAAAACAGGGTCAAATAAAACCATGATTAGGGACTTGACAAATTGGCGGGTTCGTGAGTTGTATGTAGGCTAGCCTCCTAGAATATATGTGTATTCAAGTAGACAGCAGCTATTCGTTGGCTGCTCTCTGAAACAGTGATACCGCATGATAGGGCTTGCATTTAGTTTCATTATTATTATTGCCTTATTTCTCTCCAGAACGTGTAAAATATTCAAGCGCCATATCAGAAAGTACACAAACTTACAATTGTTTAGTTTCTAGCTTGTGTCCAGACGAAAACTCTAATTTTTCAGATCCCTAGCAATGGTGTATGCAATATTGTTCAATTTTATTGAGATATAAACTAGACGTGAAAAAAACTCTTTAGAACCGTCCGCAAACAATAAAAATATAGAGGTGACCACACTCTCATTACATATATAGTTTTCGCCGTCGTGAGATAT